>RJWJ010026141.1:0-23260 GCA_004363605.1 Indri indri
TGTCTACGGACCACTTGAAATATAGGTAGTGTGAATTAGAAATTTAATTTTAATTTAATTTAATTTTAATTAATTAAATGTAAACAGCCACATATATTTAGTGGCTATCACACTGAACAGTGCAGATCTAGATGGATGGCTGGACTGCATATCTCAGCCAATTCTCAACAATATAATTGCATATTTTTATGACAAATGGAAAAAATAAAAGCCAAATATTTTTGTTCTCTAGTTTAAGTCTACAGCACAAGAATTTTGTACTATCCAACTCAGCAGAAAACTAATAATTTTTTCAAAGATTTTGACCTGAGAAAAAGGCCTATCACCTCTTCACAGAAGTGAGCCATGGGAATACCTATTTACAAGGCACTATAATTGCCTAAAACATTTTTCATATTATGGTCAGATTCTGTAACTCATCTATTTTAGTATCTCCTAGTCTCAAGCCTTCATTTTTGACATGGAATGTGATTTTTTTTTGGAAATAAGCCCCAAATAATTCATGGTCAAATCTGGTAAATAAGGTAGATTAATAAGTATAAGCCAATTCACATAAAAAGGTAAAAAGAACAAGCTAATGTATCACTATATTTTCTCCAAGTATTCTTAATATGCAACATCCTCTGAGTTCCTGTTGTGACATAGAGGCCTTAATGTGGTAATACTTATAAACATGAGACTGGTAAAAGTTTACCCTAAGAAGCAAATATAAGGAATTTTTAGTTACACAGTGACCAGAGAATACAGATGAAAATCCCCTTTGTGCAATTTTCATTGCCTTATGGTTCTTTTCCTGTTTATCTGGATGACAGTTATAGTACTGTCCTCAATTAGCACACTAATAGATGAAAAGAGAAGGGAAGGAGAAACTATGATTCTGGCTAGATATCCACTAACCAGATGGTGAAAAACTAGGGCCTTAGGCTAATTCTGTGTGAACAGAGGAGTTTGATATGTCCTTCCCTGAAAACCACGGTATGAACACCGACAGAGATCTATGGAGATTTAGACTCTAGCTCTGGAGCACATGACTCAAATTTTCCTACAGGTCTTGCCAGCTGACCCTTAGGCAGGAACAGCTGTTCTGCTAGATGAATAAAGCTACAGAGCTCCAATGTGGGGAGCAGGAGGGGACGGGAAAGCAGCAGGAAAAGTCAGCCAGAACCTCAGGATGTCAATCCTCATTCCTTCCAGACTCTGAAACAGAAAGGCCAGAGCCCAAGGCCAGCTTCAGGGCCACCTCTTAGGAGCTTTAATGCAGATGCGAAACAGAAGCTCCAGTCAGAAAGAGACAATCAATACGTTGATGAAATCAAGTGAGATTAGTATTGGGAGGGGGAATCAAAAAGGAGTGAATACATTTCAGAAAGAAAGCAAGAATACTTAGGAAGAAAAGAACAAGGGTCGGGATAACTGATTCAAGGAAGAGTGGACTGAGTCCAATAGCAAATGGGGTTACTGGATCATGATGAAGAGCACAATCTAGGAGTTGTAGAAATTAGATAGGAAAACAATTGCGATTCTATGAATTAAGTCTCATTTTACAAGAGAAATGTTGTCAAAGAAACTGCAATCTTTTAAAAGCAGGTCTGGCTTTCCATAAATAAATAATTTCTAAACAATAATTGTTTTTTGATAATATTTTGCAAGAGTCCAGAAAAAAGGATTAATCAGCTGATAATATTAATTTTATTTAGAGATTAGGCCAGGGAGAGTCAATGTTAGACATTGAAATTCAATTCCTATGGAAGAGCAGCAACATTTGGATATCATATATAGAACACCAATTTAATCATTTGTTAGTTTGTTCATTTCATTAGTTTAAGTATTCCTTCAGTCAACAAAGAGACATTCTTTTCATGTGATATAATAGATAATAAGTATTCAAACATAAAAATAGAAAAATAAAAAGAAATATGAATCCAGTGGGGTGGAGGTGAGGTGAGAGGGCTGAGTACTTCACGTTTGGCAGGCACATTGTGAAATGCTTATTTACCTTCATGAAATCTACAGCCCAACCCCATATTGGCAATATTGTTATTGTTATTGTTATGCTACAGATGATGGATCAAGACTCAGGGAAATGAGGTAACTTGCCAAACATTTTATAAGAAATAAATGGCAGCTCTGGAACTCCAACCAAAGTCTTTGGAAATAAACTGTTTGTTAAATTAAAGCTATGTGGAGATATGGAATAGTGTAAATACGATGCATATTTCTGAGTTTATATATGTGAAGCTCTTAGAAGAGTTCCTAACACATCATAAATGCTATATATCCTTATGTCACCATCACTACTGTCATTATTTCTGAGCAAACAACATGGAGGAAGAGATATTATTATTCAAAACTAAATATCAAGAGAAATAAAATGCAGCAGAATGCAAAATGTGCATAAAATTTTCATATGAAATACGAGTCTTCGAAGAACACTTAGGTTTGTCTTACTCTCCATCTGACCTGGAGAGACGGTCTTCCCTCTGCCTTGATACTTAGGAGTGCTTGGGGAAAAGAAGACACAGAAGCAATGCCCTATTGTGTCATATCTTCCTGGAGGATCCACTTCACAAAAAGGCAAGTGACCAAGAAAACTATCAAAATGAGAAAGACATGCTCAAAGCCCCATATCCCGATTTAAGTCACAAATGGGGAAATGTGGGAATTCTATGGAAACATTCCAATCTATCTGCCGTCTGCATTCTCTTCTCCGTGAAAATGGTTTAGTGTGGCACAAAGAAAGTAAAACCAGATTTACTTGAACAATAAGATTGGAAAGAGAATTAATCTTAACAATAATAAAAAGGAAATGCTGGAGACACACTTAACGTAAGTCATACTTAGGAGAAAAGAGCAGTGACTAGTAGTAATCTTATGTTTAAATTTTCCATTGTTCCAAAACCACTTGCACAGATAATTGCAACTGAAGTTGGATAGGAATTGGCACTATTCAGCCAGAGACATTTAGATGTCCAAGTAAAACCACAAAAAAATATAAATTGACTATTAAAGCCCAAGTCTTTTACAACCTTAATTACCCAAGCAGTATTAGGGCTGAAGAGGTGCTGCCCATAATTAATTCTTTCTTAAAAGCAAACAAACAAAACCATATCTATATAATGTGCTCTTAGGGAAATAATTATACAGTGATTTAACATACCATTATTGGGGTTTTTCTCTTCCACCTATATTTCATAAACATTGCTACATTGCTAAACAATGTACTATATTTCTAAGAGAAATAGATATAACTGGCATGATGCCATATAAAATCAATAATTTATACTTTCTGTAAAAGAAAGGAGGGCCTTAATAGAATGTTGTTATCATATATTTTTTTCTGGTTTGTGTTTTAGGCACCAAATCTTAGTGCCACTGAGAAAAACATGGTCATAAGAAGAGTGACCCTAAGACATTATTTCAATTTTAATCAGAATCGTAAGATCATAATTGGATCTTGGTTAAGCAGTGGCACTGTCATTTTATTCCACATTTTGCATTACAACTCTATAGAGAAGAGCCTTCAGGGTTTTCTTAACCTCATTACAGTTTGAGTATATGGATTAAATATTTATGTATTTATGAGACAGAGGAGGATAATGGTCTGTGATAAAAGTTATGTCAGTGGATCCTGAAAGCTCATTGTTTTTGTTATTACAAATACCATCAATGGTTCCCTGAAATATAAACTATCTTACTGTAGTAGGAATTCTCTGAACAAGTCCTCAAGTATTTCTGCTTACTGGTTCAAGTTCAAAGGGCTAGATAATAGGTGAAATGGTGTGACTAGCAACTGAATACTTAGATTTGAGCTCTTGATACTACCCCTATCCTCTGCAGGATGTAGGCAAGTTGAAATTTATATTCTGTGGCTTGTCAAATATCTGACTTCTCTATTTCCCAGAGTCACTGTGAAGGAAACAAAACTACTTATGTAAACTGCTTCAAAAGCTGTGATATTATGTAAACAAAGATTTCATTCTTTGTAACTCCTACTTTTCTATGCCTCAATCTTCCCCTCCATGAGAGAGAAGTGGTTTCTGAAAGACTGGACCACCTTCTCAGGCCATGTGCTCCATGGGCATGGCACAGAGGAGTATCTCCAGTATGGACCACTAAACCAAGACTCACCAGATGTTCAGAGGAAAAAGAAAGTATTCTTTGATAAAGTGAACTTGGGAAGTGATCTTGGAAAGTTGTACTTGCTATTAGCATGTCCCAAAGTTCTCAAGACTCCTGCAATAAAGAATTCCTTTAAAGTTGTGTAACCCAACATTTCTCAAAGTTATTGGACTGGGATTCTCTTTTGTGGTATGTTTAATAACTATAAACATAACAGTTAAAGGCTTTTTAGAATACAAGGAGGAGAAGCAATCATAACAGCTAGCATTTATTATCATGCAGTTCCTGTGTGTAGAGACTCTCTGACATGCTTTACATGCATTAATTTATTTTAATTCTTGCAACAAATTGACAACATAGGTGCTAGTGTTGTCCCCATTTTACAGATGAGGAAACTGAGGCACAGAATGGTAAATGTCTTGGCCAAAATGTAACTGCTATAAAATAGATAAAGGATATGAACTCAGATGGTCTGGCCCTGAAAACCATACTCAATCATTATGCATACCATTTTACTTGCAGACTAAAAAACTACATGGAATCCATGTACTAATAATATTAGCATAGTACAAAACTTTCATCTAGTTTGATTAAAAAACTGTGAAGCTCAGAGGTTTTGCAATGTGTACAAAAATCACAAAAGAAACTTATGGTACTACATGCCCAAGACATTAGTTCCATAACCCCTCAAAGAAGTCCCTGAACCATTCTGCAAACACATGGAACAATGTATGAAGGCAAGACTGAGGATGGGGGGTAAAAGAAATGTCATCGTTCTCAGGTGGCTATAGCTCTCCTTAGAGTTCTCTTCATTTTTTCATTCTCCTTCCTCAACTATATCCAAATGATTATTATGTCTCTTTAATTTTACTTCTAAAATATTTCATGACCTCTCTGCCTCATTTTCAGCTCTTCTGTTACTGCCTGAGAATAGGCCCACACCTCCTCTGCATGGGCCATAGCACTAATTTTCCAACAAGGCTCCTGTGTCTTGACAGTGAAGAACAATTACCTGTAGAAATTGCTTTCTGCAAAAGTTACAACATAGTACAACATAACCTATTGTAAAAATATAATGAAAATATTCTGAGAAAAACATAAATTCTCCATTTAACCACCTATAAGATACACATTCATACATACACTAACACACACATATATACACATTAGTAATTATTAGAGAGCAAGCCAAAAACAAAAAATAAGTCAATGCAAATGCAGCCCTCTTATTAATTTGCTTTGCGAAGGCTGAATTATAAAAATTTGATAGAGACACATCATGAGGAAGGCTTCAGATACATTCTATGACCTTTATTTTACAGTTCAGTACCAAACACTTGAACTTGACTTTGGCTTTGGTAAGAAAAATTTCCATTTGTAGTGCTTCCGTACTTCATAACAACAGTAATAATGCCAATTCTTTGCTGAACAAAGAGAATTTCCCAGTGGTGGGGATATGTGTGGTGGGGAAGTTCCATGCAGTTATTAATTTTTTTTCCTCCAAAACCCAATTCATCCACTCATGAGCAATCGTTTCCTGGCTTCCTGGGTCTAAATGTACTAGCTCACAAAAGTGGTGTTTTTCAAAAAGAAAGGGTGGGAGAAAAAAATTCAGCAAATTAGCCAAGAGCAGCCTGGTAGCTTTTAATTCCCAAAGTGGTTAAGAGATGATGAAAGGTTTCAGGAGAAAAATGACATAAGCAGAAGAAAATTCTTAATGTTGTCTGAAGAGACAAAAGTATTTCACTTTCATTAAAATTCTTTTTTTCCAGTTTTTTTCTCATTTTTACTGCAATCCTATGTCAGAAAATATTCCTGTGGGTGGAATGTTAGTTAAATATAAAAAGAACCAAATTATGCTTACATCAAACTACAGAGTGAAGACTTTTTCCTACATGTTCCTCTAGATTATTAAGGTTTAATACCTTACATTTAACTCTTTTAGCCATCTGAAATTAATTTTTGTGAGTGGTGAGAGGTATGGGTCCTGTTTCATTCTTCAGCATGTGGTGATCAAATTTTCCCAGCACCGCTTATTAAATAAGGCTTCTTTTCCCCAGGGTATGTTCTTGTCTACTTTGTCGAAGGTCAGCTGGTTGTAGGTAGATGGTTTTATATCTGGGTTCTCTGTTCTATCCCATTGGTCTATGTATCTATTTTTGTACTAATACCATGCTATTTTGGTTACTACAGCTTTGTAGTATAGTTTGAAGTCTGGTAATGTGAAGCCTCCAGATTTGTTCTTTTTGCTTAAGATTGCTTTTGCTATTGGGGCTCTTTTCTGGTTCCAAATGAAGCATAGATTATCTTTTCTAGATCTGTGAAGTAAGACATTGGTAATATGATGGGGATTGCACTGAAGTTCTAAATCACTTTGGGTAGTATGGACATTTTAACAATGTTAATTCTACCTATTCATGAGCTGACATGTTTTTCCATTTGTTTGTATACTGTGCAATTTCTTTCTGCAAAGTTTCATAGTATTCCTTGTAGAGATCATTCACTTCCTTGGTTAAGTATATTCCTAAGTATTTTATCCTCTTTGTAGCTATTATGAATGGTATTGAGTCTTTGATTTGACTCTTCGTTTGACTGCTATTGGTATATAGAAGTGCTACTGATTTATGTACATTGATTTTGTATGCTGAAACTTTGCTGAATTTATTTATCAATTCCAGGAGACTCTTGGTAGAATCTTTGAGGTTTTCTAGATACAAGATCATATCATCAGCAAAAAGCAATAGATTGACCTCTTCTTTCCTGACTGGGATACCCTTTATGTCTTTGTCTTGCCTGATCGCTCTGGCTAGAGAGCACTATGTGAATAGAAGTGGTGACAGTGGGCATCCTTGTCTTGTTCCATTTCTTAGGAGGATTTTGGTTGTGGGTTTGTCATGTGTGGCTTTTATAATTCTGAGACATATTACTTTTATGCCTAGTTTTTTGAGGGTTTTTATCATGAAAGGGTGCTGGATTTTGTTGAATGCTTTTTCTGCATCTATTGAGATGATCATATGGTCTTTGTTTTTGCTTCTGTTTATGTGATGAATCATATTTATTGATTTACGTATGTCGAGCAATCCTTGCATCCCTGGGATGAAGCCCACTCAGTCATGGTGGATTATTTTTTTGATGTGCTGTTGAATCTGGCTTACTAATATTTTATCGAGGATTTTTGTATCTACATTCATAAGGGATATTGGTCCTGTAGTTTTCTTTTTGTTGTGCCCTTTCCTGGCTTTGCTATCAAGGTGATACTGGCTTCACAGAATGAGGTGGGGAGGATTCCCACCTTCTCAATATTGTGGAATAATTTCTGTGCCATGGGTACCAAGTCTTCTTTGTAGGTCTGCTAGAATTCATCTCTGAATCCATCTAGTCCAGGGCTTTATTTTGGGGCGAGGTTTTTTGATTACTGTTTTAATCTCACTGTTCATTATTGGTCTCTTTGGGAGTTCCATTTCTTCCTGGTTGAGTCTTGCAAATTGTGTGTTTTCATGAACTTTTCCATTTCCTCTATGTTCTTTAGTTTATACACATAGAGAGTTACACAGTATTATTCATGGATGATGTTTTCTATTTCTGTGGTATCAGTTGTAATGTCACCTTTTTCATTTCTGATTAAGCTTATCTGGGTCCTTTCTCTTCTGTTCTTGGTTAATCTAGCAAGAGGTCTGTCAATTTTGTTTAACTTTTCAAATAACCAACTTTTGTTTCATTAATCCTTTGTACTTTTTGTTTGTTTGTTTTCCAATTCATTTAGTTCTTCTCTGACCTTTGTTATTTCTTTTTTTCTGCTGGCTTTGGATTTGGTTTCTTTTTCCTTTTCTAGTTCCTTGAGGTGAGACATTAGGGTGCACTCTTCTAGATATTGGCCTGTGCAAAGAATTTATGACTAAAACCCCAATGGCAATCATGGCAACAACAAAAATTAATAAATGGGATTTGATTAAATTAAAATGCTTCAGCACAGCTAAGGAAATAATTAACAAAGCAAACAGACAACCTACAGAATGGGAGAAAATATTCGTCAGCTACATATCTGGTAAAGGGCTAATATCCTGAATCTACAAAGAACTCAAACAAGTCAACAAGGAAAAAACAACCCCATTAAAAAGTGGGTGAAAGACATGAACAGAAGCTTCTCAAAAGAAGAAAAACAAATGGCCAATAAACATATGAAAAAAAATGCTCAAAGTCACCAATCATTAGAGAAACGCAAACTGAAACTACAATGAGATATCCTTTTACCCTAGTTAGAATGGCTTTTATTAAAAAGTCCAACAACAATAGATGCTGATGTGGATACAGAGAGAAAAAAGTGCTTATACAGTCTTGGTGGGACTGCAAATTAGTAAAACCCTTAGGAAAAACAGTATGGAGATTCCTCAAGGAACTAAAAGTAGACCTACCATTTGATATAGAAATCCCCCTATTAGGTATCTACCCAAAGAAAAAGAAGACTTTTCATCAAAAAGACACCTGCACTCAAATGCTTATTGCAGAACAATTCACAATTGCAAACATGTGGAATCAACCCAAGTGCCCATCAATTCATGAGTGTATTAATAAAATGTGGTATATGTATACCACAGAGTACTATTCAGCCATAAAAAAGATGAATTAATATCTTTTGCAACAATCTGGATGGAACTAGAGACCACTATCCCAAGCGGAGCATCTCGAGAATCGAGAAACAAATACCACATGTACTAACCATTAAATTGGAAGTAACTGATTAGCACACATGTGCACAGAGGGAAGTAAAACTCAGTGGAAATCAACATGGGGAAGAGGGAAAGAAGGGAGGGAGAAAAACCTACCTCATGGGTACAATGAACACTATTTGGGCGATGGGCACACCTATAGCTAGGACTCCAGCATTACAAAAGTGATCCATGTAACCTAAAACATTTATACCCCCTTAATATTTTGAAATTTAAAAAAAATTAATTTGTGATAGGGAAAAAGAGAAAATTGGGATAAATAAAATTTAACATTAAAACTATATTCTTCATAAGGAAGATTTCCACAGTTTGTTTATGTTGTAGAACTTGTCAAAATGCACTAGAGGGAATGTCCCATTTTTTGCTCTCCTACCCTCCTGACCCACTGCAGTTTGGATCAAACTGATCCTTAGCCACACCTCCAGGAAACAGCATGTATCCCAGGTCAATCATAGCACCCATCCTCTTCAGGGACTGGGTCAGACATGAGTATGTCATCCAAGCTCCCCTGTACCCATGGCCTAAAGTGCCCTAGTAGCTACCATTTGTCTTGCTTCAAATTGTAACACAGCACAGTCCTGCTCACTTCAAGAAAGCCTGAACTTTAGTTTACTTTTGAGGATATATCTAGAAATAATATTTTTACAACAAATCAACATTTTTACAAAACATTGCATATGTGGTAACTTCTACTCTGATAGCCAGTGGTCACTCAATGAACTTGTACATGTTCATTGAGAACCTCCTATCTATGATCACAAAAGGATGGGGGTAGGGGGAGAAGAAGATTTCTGAACAATGGTAAGGTCAGATAAAGTTAGATCTCCATTCAGCCAGGTAGGCAGTGGACTATGTGTCCAGTAGTCACATGTGACTTAAGAACAGGAATGGCAAAAATGGACGGTAGAGTAATTCAGATGACTAACGGGTAGAGTGAACCCTCCTAGTGTATACAAAGTCATTGAGACTGCAACAAGGTAGGGTAAGATATGCATATAATGGGCCACGTGCTATGGGGAGAGAAAGAGAAAGGGAAAATATAGTCAAAAAACGACAGGTAGTTAGTGACTGAAATACAGTTGAAATGTCAGGAACAGGTATATGCATTTGGTAGAAATAGATAAACATGCATGTTAACAACACCAAGGATGAAGAGTGCATAAAATGGGAAGCAAGATTAGGAGTCTGACACTGGTTATAATCATAGTTAAATGGAAATGAGTCTTCAAGGAAGTAAATAACCTCAATGCAATATTATAAAGAAGGCGACAATAAGTAAAATAGACATCTTTGGTCTAGAGGGAGGGTTGGTCAGAAAATAACCAAAAATGGCATTGGAAAACGAGAAGAGGATCATTTCATTCAACTCGTCACCTAAGAGTGGAGGAAAATAAGAAGCAACACCTCTTGGATTGAAGGGAATGGGGCATCACCTCAGGAAAGTCAGGCTGCAAGTAAGAAAAGACCAGGAGAAGGAAGAAATATCAAGCATTTGATCGCAATGGACTCAGGGTCTAAAAAGAGTATGGAAAAGACGTAAGAGATGTGGCAAAGAAACAGGGTTCTAATATGGAGGGGTGAGGTTTAAAGATGACTTTAAACATTCGTTGAGCAAATCACAAGCTAAGCATTAGAGCAGAGGAGGAGCCGCCGGAGAAAACTGCTGCCAACGATGTTTACAGGTAAGTGCAGGAGATCTAAACATAGCCGAATGTGTGTGTGTGTGTGTGTGTGTGTGTGTGTGTGTGTGTGTGTAACTGAATATACACAGTTGAATAACTTAAGGGTTCAATGACATTGAGGAAGTAGGACTAGGTGATTCAAAATTAGAACTGGACTGTTACAGAATGGCTCCTTTTACATACCAACAGTATGGCTGTTAAGAGTAAGGCCCCTCCTGAGTCTGGTGCTGGGAAAGCAGGTGAGGAAAAGGGCTGCTCTTAAATGCCCTCCCAGCAATTGTGGCCAGGGAGACAGGAGAGATGGGACATAAAGGGTGGATGGCGAGAGAAGTGGGGCAAAAGCACAATGACGTTCTCAGTTTGCAAAGACGGGAAGAGGAAAAGCAGAACGCTCTTCCTCATGAAGCAAGGGAACTCTAAAGGGCTGTATCAGGTCAACATGGAGGAAGAGCAGGTCCAGTTCACTGGCACTGTGATAACATGGAAACAGGCAGCCACCCCCTACACAATCACACTCACACACAGGTTGCATTCAGTCTGTCTACTGCTGTAAAATGTTTGATAACAAAAGTAAAATGGGAAAAAATTAAATTTAGAGACGCAATTTTAAAAGTCCTCATATATTTCTGGACATTGTCACAGGGAAAAAGGACTCATAAAACACATTACATTATTTGCAAAGCAGCCTGGCTATGAGTTTAATATGAATTATAGTGAGCATTGATCCAATGCATGACTTCCCTGAATAAATTACTTCAGGTAGCCCCTAGTGTTCAGAAACAGGAAACTTAGAAAACAATATGTCTACTCTAGTTTTGAGAGTCCAGGTGCAGTAAGCAAATGTCAAAAGAGCCAAAGGAAAAAAAAAAAAACGAGAACCCAGCCAAAGCAAGTGACTCCTTCAGAAAATTTAATTAAAAAGCCATCAAAGCTTTTGCTCTTTTGGTTTATTTATTTAGCAATAGACAACCCTATAAACAATAGGAAAAGTATTACTTTTATCTAACAAAATAGTTATTTTATAGGATCCATCTACACCATGAAAATGTGGCAATCCCAGGACCTCACACAATGGTAGGCAATCAATAAAGACACAAAGTGAATTAGGCTGAACCAAAGAAAGGTAAATAAAAAAAAGATAAACTGAATTATAATCAGTATAGCCAAGTACTGGGCTCTGAACAAGTTGTGCAACTTGAGGAAATGAATTCTAGAATCATTAATGCTACTGTATTTCCTTTAGTCAAAGATATAGCAAGCAAAGAAGGCTAGAGAGGAGAAAGGAGCAACGCAAGCTGAGTTTTTCTATAATGACTTTATTTTCCACAAAAATAAACAATAAAAATCTGGACATCTTCATGATCACTGCATTGACCACAATTTTAAGGATCCCTGCTGCAGCTGTTCTCCAGCAGTTTTTCTTTTTAAGTTAAATACATCCATTTTTTTTTCTGTATGCTTAGTATATAGTCCTATCACTAACTCCTCAATTCTAAACAAGAAACTTTAACGTAAGCAGATGGAAATGCATCCATTGAGTTAACTAGTATCACGTGGCATGACCTGACCTGCTCTAACTTCTGAGCCCTGGCTTCCTCGTTGATCTCGGATTACCTCACAGCTACTGGACTTTTGACTGTAATAAGTCAATGGCTTCTTAGTCCTGCTATTATTTCTTGGCTTCTATACATTCAGCGCATTTGAGGCCCTGACAGCTGCCTTAGCGTCACCGTTGAGGTTTTTGTTTGCTTTTGCTGCTGTCCAAATGATTCAAGGTGCTGAATCTTCAAAGCCCTGTGTGTGTGTATGTTGTCGGGGCCTGGGAGAGGGTGTGGAGGGAGGGTGAAGCCGGGAGATGTAATTGGGACAGTACTGGGTGTGCAAATAGCCAATTCAGGGGAAACCTTCTGTTTCCCTTCCTCATGTATACAGACTCCAAAGTCTCCTATTGGGGCTGAGTTTGACATATGCTTTTTATGTGTCCTTAAAAACATATGCCCCAATTCTCCAAATACGATTTATTAATCTATGGACAGAAAAAAAAAAAAAGTATCCTACCTGACAAGACCACTTCAATAAGATCACCTTCCTGGATATCACTGGCCGTTTTCACCAGCTGAAGGATGTTTTCGGAGGTAGGGTCATGGCGAAAAAGCAGAATCTTATCATACATTCCATAGAAACCACATTCAGGGAACTGCAAATACAAGTAACACAACAGTTTAAATGTCAAGATCTTCCTAAACGTTTTGTTTTAAATTAAAAACAAAATACGTAAATGTCAGGCCACAAATATAAGTTCATTAGAAAAGTTCAACATATCTAGAACATTAAAAACTTTTCTTAAATGAATGGCAAAGTCGACACTGACAAAACCACAAATTAGGAGGGAAGAAGTCGCATGTCATAAGGGCAATAATAACCAAGTGGCTTTCTAATTAGAGAGTAAGAAAACAAGAGAATATGAGACAAGATTCAAAGAAGTTCCTGGCAGTAAAGCAGTTAAGAAATATAATAGGTGGGAAGAAGTGTGCATTTTCACACAATCTATGTAGCAATCCAACAACATAAAAATGAGTCACTTTATTATAATTCTATTTCACATAACTGTGGCAATTTGTTTGCAAAAAAAGAGGCCTGTCTGTTTGAGCATATTCAAAAATAAGAGATGACTCAATAAATCTAAATGTGCTCTGTGTGTGGGCAGCAGCATTATCTAGAGAGCCTTTGACTTAGGAAAGCACCAGAGGAGGCAACCAACTCTCCCTTCTGCTGCTGTCCCTACTACACCCCTTTTAGTTTTCATGCAATCTGTCAATCCACAATCTCATGAGCAGTGTAAGAGAAGGTCCATCTGCACCAGCATGAAGGATTTTCATTAAAACAAACATCCTAGTCTAGTTTGTTATGTGAAAAGGAGCTCTCTTTTTTTTTTGTATATGACTTTTTCATGTAATTATTAAATATTGTAATTTTTTTATAATATAAGTTGATTTTTGTAATGTAGTGAAAAGATCCTAAGTCAGGGAAAGAGAAAATTATCTTTCTTGATTCTGGAACTGGTGAAGGGTCTGACATTTATGTCAAGATATGTGGACTTTAAGGTGCTATTGTCAGGAAAAAATGTCCAAAATCTGACACCTTCTGAAAATAAACACAATATACTATAAATTCCTCTTTTTCTTATTCATAAAATAAGGGGCTACATTCATGTGTCATTTTGTATGAATTAAAAATAAATATAATCAGAACATCCTTTCTCTTAAGAGTCTATGCTGATGACCAGGCTTAAAACTATTTCTGCACGTCACTTAGTAAACTCGACTTCCTTAAAACAAACACAACAGCTAAAATGATGTCACTGCTTCCACAGTGCTAATTAACAGGGGAAAAAAAACTTAATTCTTTTTTTTTTTTTTTGGAAATATCTCCAATAATATTATTAGAGTACAAGGAAACAAAGGGAAAAAGTAAAATAACACTTCCCCACCTTACAAACAACAGATAGCTTATGTGCTATTTTAAAAATCAGGGAGATTCTGGCAAGGCAGCCAACTAGAGCCATCACTTGTTGGACTGTCCTGGACAGAAGGCAGGATATCAGATAGAGGAGAGGGGAGAAGATTCCAAGCTCAGGTGAGGAACATAGAGAGCGATGTCAGAGACGGCTTGGGACCCCACGGAAAAAAAGGCTGCGAAGCTGAGAAGGAAGAACGTAAAGAGGAGAAGATATCAGCAAAGATACAACCCAGAGGGGCTCGGAACCCAGTGAAAGGGTAAGGGGGGATTCCCCTCACCCTCATATGCCTTCGCTGAACAGCAGGACACCAACTTTACTGAAGGCTTTTACACCCTCCGTGAGCACGGGCGCAGCAGCACACAGTGGGGTGAGCTAGCAATCCCCAGCAGTTTGGGCAGTCCATGAGGGGCACCACCTGGGAGAGTGCCGGGAGAGGCTGGAGGGCCGGCTTTCTCCCATCCAGACACTTCCTCCACTACACCTCCCCTACCCACTGCAACCCAAAGAGCAGACTGAGCTCAGCTGACTGGGAGCTGTGGCCCCGCCCCAACCCATTACAACTGCAAGTGTAGTTTGAGCCAAGAAGTTCGCCAACGCAACTTCTCTCTGGTGGGTGTGCATCCCAGTCTGAGGTGTCTGCAGAGAGTGAGACCCACACCTCTTCCCCTTGAGGACTTGCAGTGGAACAGGGGTGTACGATTTGGGGGCTTCCTGCCCATTGGCATTTTGCGGGGTCGCAGGCCAGTGGCTCAGATAAGCAAGCTGGTCTCGGTGCACCGCGGACTCGAGAGAGAGGATCGCGGGGGATGCAGGGGAGAAGTCAAGGAGCTGGACTCGGGTGGCAAGGGAGCCCACATGGATATATCCCACAGGAGAGTGCAGTGGGGTGCTAAGGAATGGGGATAGGGGAGCACACAATCCCCCCCATAGAGAACTGCCATATTGGATAAAGGTGTGGCATTCGGAAAGGAATAGCGTAACCCCCTGGTTCCCGTGACAATCAAACATCTCCTACTCGGGCGCACTGGCAGACTGAGTGCTGCAGCCCCTGCCCCATTCATTACAATAGGCAGTGCGGTTTGAGCCAAGAAGTGTGCAAGCGGTTGTTTCTCTCTGGTGGGCATGTGCTACAGGCTGAGGTCCCCACAAATAGTGGGACCCACTCTTCTCCCTCTCAGGATTTGTACTAGAGCAGAAGTGCATTATATAGGAATGCCCTACCCACCGGCATTTCATGGAGATGCATGCCAGTGGGTCACACACATAGACTGGGGAGAGGTTTGACAGCGGGACTTGGGTGATGAGGGAGCACACATGGCCTGAACCGATGGCAGTGTGCTGTGGGGGTTCAAGGACTGGCGATTTGGCAGAGTGCCCACCTCTCCCCACAGAAAATTCGGCTACTGGATAAGGGCATTAAGATCCCAGGCAGGAACCTTAGCACTCAAGCGTTTAGGCTCTTCCCCCATGAACAGGCCTCCCAGTTTGGGGAGATTGTCCTGACCCTCATACCAGTGGCGCCCCCTAGTGTCCAGAAAAGCAACTTCTGAGCCCCACCAAGACTGCAAAGCCTCTCAGGGATCTGCAACCAAGCCACGAACTGCCCTGCTCCTTCCCCCACCTCAGTGGTGGCCAGCACCCCCCTGGGAGCTACAGGGTCTCTCCTAGAGTGTGGAGCATTCAAGTACTCCACTAGGGAGACCAGACTCTACCACAGGCACAAAAGAACATCTCGGCAGCTGGCTCTGTCACATAAACATCAACCGATGACAAGGAGAACAACTCTATAGCTCATCACAGCATCGTCCAACTCAAGCAAACAGGGTGTGGCTGATTCACACTCACAAGTACCACCCCTCATAATGGAGATTAAGCTGGGGGACCCAACACAATTCACACTGCTGGGAAGAGGTGCAGACAGCATGACAGAGGCAATCTGAGAGGATCATAAAACTTGCTTTAACACCCCATAGTCAACTCGGGACCAGCATTCCTCTCCCTGGCACAGTAAGGAATTGAGTTTTGGGGACCCGGGGACAGGCTTGCAAACTAGGCCCAGTACCCCCAAGACTGGATTGAGAGGCCAGATGAGAAGGAATCAGTGAAAGAACTCCAGAAATATGAAAAAATCAGAGTGAAAAGTCACCTCCCAAAGGAAACAACAACTCTTTATCAATGGATACCAACCAAAGTGAAAATATCAAAATGACAGATAAAGAATTCCAAATTTGGATTATAA
This sequence comes from Indri indri, assembly GCA_004363605.1. Classification (NCBI taxonomy): domain Eukaryota; kingdom Metazoa; phylum Chordata; class Mammalia; order Primates; family Indriidae; genus Indri; species Indri indri. The sequence goes on from RJWJ010026141.1 coordinate 16,288, forward strand.
GGAAGCTCAACGAAATACAAAAGAAAATGGAAAACCAACACAAAGAAACCACAAAAACAATACAGGGAATGAACAAAATATTCACTAAAGAAATCAAATTATTTTAAAAAAATCGCATAGAACTCCTGGAAATGAAAAGTTCATTCAAGGAAATCAAAACTCAGTGAAAAGTTTTGAGAATAGACCAGATCAGGCAGAAGAAAGAATCACAGAGCTTAAACAACAACTTCAAATTAAACAAGTCAGTCAAAGATAAAGAACTGACAAAAAAGAGGAATAAACAAAGACTACAAGAAATATGGGATTATGTAAAGAGGCCAAACATAAGAATCATGAGCATCCCTAAGGGTTAAGAAGAAAACACACAAGGGTTGGAAAACCTATTTAAGGGAATAACTGAGGAAAACATTCCCTGGTATTACTACAAATTTAGATATCCAAGTACAAGAAGCTTAAGGAATACCTGAGAGATTCATTGCAAAGAGGCAATCACCACAAAATACAGTCTTCAGACTGGCCAAAGTCAACATGAAGGAGGAGCTCCTGTCAGCCATAAAGAGCAGTAACGTGAAGCATCAGGTAACTTACAAAGGAAAACCCATCAGACTAACTGCAGACTTTTCAAATGAGACCTTACAAGCCAGAAGGGACTGGGGCCCCATACTCAGTCATCTTAAACAAATAATGGCCAGCCTAGAATTTTGTATCCTGCAAAATGAAGTTTCTTATATGAGGGAGAAATAAAGACTTTCTCAGACAAGCAAACACTGAGGGAATTTGTCAAGACCAGACTGGCCCTGCAGGAAGTACTCAGATCTTCATTATACAACTATTGGCACAATAGAAACCCACCAGTGTAAAATCAACCAAAAGCTAAAGCTCAGAGCCCATACATAATAATAGCTCAAGAGGTAAAACAGAGCAGTAATATTCTACCCAACAGGATCCCATTTATCAATTCTTTCAATAAATGTGAATGGCTTCAATTCCCCACTCAAGAGACACAGGCTGGTTGAATGGATAAAAAACAGAAGCCAAGTATCTGCTGTCTCCAGGAAACACATCTAACCCACAAGAACTCATTCAGACTCAAGGTAAAGGGATAGAAAAAAAATATTCCATGCAAATGGAAATCTAAAGAAAGCAGATATAGCCATTCTCATACCAGATAACATAGGCTTCAAATCAACAATAGTAAAGAAAGACAAAGATGGTCCTTATATAAAAGTAAAGAGACCAATTCAACAAGAAGACATAACAATCCTGAGTATTTATGCACCTAACACAGGAACCCCATTAAAAAATGTGCAAAAGACACGAACAGAAGCTTTTCAAAAGAAAATAAACTAATGGCCAATAAACATATGAAAAAATGCTCAACATCACTAATCATCAGGGAAATGCAAATGAAAACCACAATGAGGTATCACCTAACCCCAGTGAGAATGGCTTTTATCAAAAAGTCCCCAAACAACAGATGCTGGCATGGATACGGAGAGAAAGGAACATTTATACAATGTTTGTGGGACTGCAAACCAGTACAACCTCTATGGAAAATAGTATAGAGATTCCTCAAAGAATGAAGACCTACCATCTGATCCAGCAATCATACTATGAGGTATTTACCCAAAGGAAAAAAGTCATTTTATCAAAAAGACACTTGCACTTGAATGTTTATTGTAGCAAATTTCACAACTGCAAAGATTTGGAATCAACCCAAGTGCCCATCAATTCATAAGTGGATTAATAAAATGTGATATATGTATACCATGGAGTTCTACTCAGCCATTAAAAAATGAATTAATACCTTTTGTCACAATCTGCATGGAACTGGAGACCATTCTCCTTAATGAAGTATTGCAAGAATGGAAAAACACACTACGTATACTCACTATTAAATTGGAACTAACCAAACAGCACTTATGTGCACAGATGGAAGTAAAACTCAGCAGAAATCAAGCAGGTGGGAGGGAGTGGAGGGGAGGGTAAAATCAAACCTAATGGGTACAAGGTACACTATTTGGGTGATGGGCACACTTACAACTTTGTCTCAAGCAGTACAAAAGCAATCCATGTAACCAAAACATTTGTATTCCCATAATATTCTGAAATAAAAAATTAACTTCATTGAAGTATAATTTACATGAAATAAGAATGGATGTAAGTGTATAAGTCTATTAGTTTTAACAAACATCAATACTCATGCAACCAAAATCACATGAAACATTTTCCTCAACCCCAAAGGTTTTTATTGCAACTGATGGCATCCACAATATTAACCCCAAGCACAGATCTACTTTCTGTCACTGTAGATTAGTTTGTCTGCCATAAAATTTCATATAAATGAAATCATACAGTATGTTCAATATGCTCTTTCCTGGCTGGCTTTCTTTGCTCATTATGAAGTTTTTGAGATTCATTAATATTAAATACATATTGTACTTCAGGTTCATCACTTTTTAGTACTTAGCAGTATTTCATTAAATTGACCTAGCATAACATTCATTCACCCACAGATGGACATTGTGGTTTTTTACTACTTTACAGCTATTACAAATAAAAATGCTGTGAACATTTATGTACAAGTGTTTCAGTGGGCATATGTTTTCATTTCTTGTGGGTAAATGCCTAGGAGCAGCACTGCAGACTCATATGATAAGTGCATGTTTGAGCTATAGTCTATCCTTATAAGAATACCACATTCTATTTATCTTTGCAGCTTTATCCTAAGCCTAGAATTCAGATAGTATAAGCTCTCCAATTTTTTTTTCTTTTCAAAATTGTTTTGGATATTATAAGTCCTCTGATTTTCCACATAAATTTTAAAAACACTTTCTTGATTTGTTAAAAAAAAATGCTGTGGTTTCTCAGTAACATTGCACTGAACCATAGATCGATTTGGGAAGAACTACATTTTAACAATACAGAGACACATATTTTGTTATGAGTAAAATATATCTTCCTATTTATTAGGTCCTTATTAATTTATTTCAACAATGTTTTCAGTGCACAGGCCTTGAACATATTTGTTAAATTCATCTCTACATATTTGATATTTTTATGCTATTGTAAATGGTTAATTAAGGTATACCTAACATACAATAAAATTCACCTTTTTTAGTGTGTAATTCTTTAACTTTTGGAAAATGTATACCATAACCATATGCCTTATATGCAGTATGCAAGTCATAGCCAAGATGTAGAACAGTTTTATCACCCCCCAAAATTTCTCTATGCCCATTTGTAGTCAAGCTGTACTCTGACCACCCCCAGCCCCTGGCCACCACTGATCCATTTTCTGTCCCTATAATTTGGTCTTTTCAAGAATGTCATATAAGTGCGATCATACAGTACATAATCTTGAGTCTAGCTTTTTTTATTTAGCGTAATGAATTTGAGATTTATCCACGTTGTTGCACCCATCATTGGTCCATTCCTTCTTATTGTTGAGAAATGTTTCATTACACTGTGCCAATGTACTACAGTATATGTATGCATTCCTCACCTGAAGGACATTTGGATTAGTACCAGTTTTTGTCTATGACAAATAAAACTGCTATAAATGTTCACATACAGGTTTTTATGTGAACCTATTATTTTCCCAAGGTGTATGGCAGTTATCTGGATAAATTTATAAGAAACTGCCAAACTATTTTCAAACTGACCATGCCATTTTGCATTTCTGCCAGCAACATATGAGAGTTTCAGTACTTGGTAATGTCAGTTGTGTTTGTTTTAGATACTCTAAACATGTATTATGGTATCTCATAGTTTTTGTTTTTTTTTTTTGTTTGTTTGAGACAGAGTCTCACTCTTTTGCCTGGGGCAAGTGCCGTGGCGTCATCCTAGCTCACAGCAACCTCAAACTCCTAGGCTCAAGCAATCCTCCTTCCTCAGCCTCCCGAGTAGCTGGGACTACAGGCATGCGCCACCATGCCCGGCTAATTTTTCTATATATATTTTTAGCTGTCCAATTAATTTCTTTCTATTTTTGGTAGAGACGGGGTCTCGCTCTTGCTCAGGCTGATCTCGAACTGTTGAGCTCAGAACGATCCGCCCGCCTCGGCCTCCCAGAGTGCTAGGATTACAGGCGTGAGCCACCGCGCCCGGCCGGTATCTCATAGTTTTAATTTGCATTTCCCTAATAACTAATAATGCTCAGCATCTTTTCGTACTTATTTGCCACAAACACACACACATACAGGTAAAGTGTCTGATCAACTCTTTGGCCAATCTTTTAAATTGAGTTGTTGGTTTTCTTATTAAGTTTTAAGAGTTATTTATATATTCTGGATACAAGTGGTTAGTCAGCTATGTGTTTGATAGATATTTTCTTCCACTCTATGGCTTGTCTTTTAATTCCCCTGACATTGTTTTCTGAAATTTGCAGTTTATATAAAGCTCAATCTATCAAGCATTTTTTATAGACCACACTTTTGGGTTAGTATCCAAAAGTCTACATAATCTAATACAACACAAATTTTCTACCATGTTTTATTTTACAAATATTATGGTTTGGAGTGTTACATTTTGGTCTATGATTCACTTTGAGGTCATTTTTAAATAGGGTAAAAAATATGGATCATGGTTCATTTTTTTGCATATTCTAGAAGATTTGTGCGGATTATTTCTTCCTTAAATGTTCAGTTCAATTCTCCAGTGAAGCCATGGGAGCCTGGATTTTTCTTTTCTGGAAGATTTAAAACTTCATATTTAATATCCTGATAGGAAAACTTAGATTTTAGTTTCCTCTTAAGTGACCTTTGGTAGTTTGTTTCCTTTCTAGAAACCTACCCATTTCATGCAAGTTGTCAAACTTACGGAAATAAAGTTCATATGATTCCCTTATTACCCTTTTATCATCTGTAGGGCTTGTAGTGATACCCCTTTACTAATTTCTTATATTTGTAATATGTGTCTCCTTTCTTTTTTTACTTGGTCAGTCTTGAAAAAAATTGTCAATTTTATTGATGTTTTCCCAATGAACCAATCATTGCTTTCATGGACTTTCTTTCTTATTTTTCTGTTGTCAGTATCATAAGTTTCTTTGTCTATTTTTGTTATTTCCTTCTTTTAACTTAATTTTGGTTAATTTGTTCTTCTCTTCTTTGGTTCTTACAGTGGAAGCCTGTATTACCGATTAGAGACATCCGAGACTTCTAATATGAGCATTTAATGCAATAGATGCTGTGGCAGTGCTTCACAAATATTGAGGAAGCTGTTTTTACTTTCATTCAACTCAAAATATTTTCTCTTGCAGCTCATACAAAAATCAATACAAAAGAGATTAAAGAAACGTAAGACCTAAAACTGTAAAGTCCCTAGAAGAAATGGGGGAAACCTCCATGACATTGGTCTGGTCAATGATTTTTTGCCAATGACCCCAAAAGCACAAACAAAAAAAGCAAAAATAGACAAATGAGACTATATTAAACTAAAAAGCCTCTGCACAGCAAAAAAAAAAACAATCAACAGAGTAAAGAGCCAACACACAGAACAACTCAATAGCAAAAAAACAAATAACCCAATTAAAAAAAGGGCAAAGGGTCTGAACAGGCATTTCTCAAAAGAAGACATACAAATGACCAATAAGAATATGAAGAAATGCTCAAGACCACTGATCATCAGAGAAATGCAAATTAAAACCACAAGAGATACCACCTAACATGTGTTGGAATGGTTATAATAAAAACAAAAACCGGAGGATGTGGAGATGAGGATGTGGAGAAAAGGAAACCCTTGTACACTATTTGGAGTGAAGATGAGGATGTGGAGAAAAGGGAACCCTTGTACACTATTGGAAATGTAAATAGGTACAGCCACTACAAAGAAAACAGTATGGAAGCTCCTCAAAAAACTTACAATAGAACTACCATATGATCCAGCAATCTGACCTCTGGGTGCATATCCAGAGGAATTGGAATCGGGATCTCAAAGAGATATCTGTACTCCATGTTCCTTGCAACTCACAATAGCCAAGATAAGTGTCCATCAACAAATGAATGAATACAGAATATGTGGTATATATACACAATAGAATATTACTTGGCCTTAAAAAGGGAGAAAATTCTGCCATTTATGACAACATGGATGACCCTGGAGTACACTATGTTAAGTGAAATAAGCCAAGCACAGAAAGACAAATACCACATGATCTCACTTATATGTAAAATCTAAAAAAGTTGAACTCACAAAAAGCAGAGAGCAGAATGGTGGTTACCAGGGGCTGGAGGGGAGGGGAGGGGAGGGAGGTTTGGGGTGGTGTTGGTCAAAGGATACAAAATTTCAGTTATAAGGAATTAGTTCAAGAGATCTATGTACAACATGGATAATGACAATATATTGTATTCTTGAAAGTCACTAAGAAAGATTTTAAATATTCTCACTACAAAAAAACAGTAAGTATGTGACATAATGCCTATGCTAATTAGCTTGATTTGGCCATTCCACAATGTACATATATTTCAAGCCATCATGTTATACATGGTAAATACATACTATTTCTGTCAACTAAAAAATTAATTAATTTAAATATATGTGTACATATATGCACACATACATGTAAAATCTAATTTCCTTTGTGAATTTCTCTTTAATCAATGAGTTATTTAGAAAAGTGTTGTGGAATTTCCAAATATTCAGAGATTTTTAAGATATTGTTACGCTTTTGATTATTAGTTTAATTCTGTTAAGGTCCAAGAGCTTACTTTGTATAAATTTGACACATTTATATTTGCTAAGGTGTTTTATCACCCAGAATATGGTCAATCTTGATGAATATTCTACAGTATATTTCAAAAAAATATGTATTCTGTTGTTGTTAGGTACCAAGTTCTATAAATATCAATTAGAGTAGGTTGATTGATAGTAGTTTTAACTTTTTCTATATATTTAATGATTTTCTATTTTCTATAATTACTGAGAAAAGAATACTGAAGTCTCCAAATATATTCATGCATTATTCCCATTTTTT
>RJWJ010026142.1:0-23235 GCA_004363605.1 Indri indri
TGGAACTTGCTTTGCAGCAACTAGTTTCACAAAATCCACATTTGAGAAGACTGCTGTGCCCTAGAACCTGTGGAGGTGCAGCCTGAAGTTACTGTGCGAATAGACCTCCGGGGAGGAGACTGATGGTAGCTACCGACAAACATTGTCCTTAATTGCCTTTATTGTCCTTGACTCTACCTTCTTCTACCCAACTCTGTAAGTGTTAGAACCCCAATAATGCCACCCCACATAATTTCTGCAACTTGTTTTAAATGTTTTATATCACTGGGAAAGCCAGATGTAGAATATTCGAGCATTATACACTACCTTAATCTACAAAGTAATTTTAGTCTATGTGAAGATAATTTGTTGTCTGTAGGTAGATAATTTCACATTATCTCAATAAGAAAATAATAAGATAGCAAGATTCTTCATTAAAGCTCAACTGTAGACTACCCATTAGATTACTTATATCAATTAATTTTGTGTATATATAGTGTTTACCATGGACCAGGTAAGCCACAACACATGTTCTAATACCATGTTCTAAGCACTATCCATGTATTCACTCAGTAAATCCTCACACCAACACCTAAGAAAAAAGAAGTTGTTAGGATTATGTCTATTTTACAGATGACAAAACTGAGACACAGAGAAGTTAGATCAGCAAATAAGAGGCAGGACTTGCCCCAGGTGATCTGCTGACAGAGACCACACTCTTAATCACCACAAGACATTGCTTCTAGGGTTATTTGGTAATTTGTAAGAAAATATAACTTAGGTTGCATAATGATAAGAAAAATCTCCAAAGGAATGAATTTTAATAGGTAAATCAAGTTCATCTTGCATTGTATTTTTACTATAGTAAGCATTTCCCTCTGTATTAAAACTTAGACTTTTCAGTGTAGACAAAGTCATAGACTTAACTTCTCTCAGTAGAGTGTAATTAGTAACCTTTTACAGACAGCTGATGCACAGCAAAGCAAAGTTGCCCAGACAAGGTGCATCCAAGCACGTGGTGCTTATTCTGCACTCTGCCTGCTAGCTCTGAGCCCGAGCCTGGACGTTGCCATATCTCATAATCAGCGGGAAAGTATAAAAGCCTTGCTGGAGAATTTTTGGATGAGCTGCATTTGCCACTTGAATTTCTTATTCTCAGAATGTCTTTTTTATGCCCAAGACTCAGTTCTTGAAACATGACCAAAACAAATGTCTGCCTAGTTTTTATATGAAATTTAGGTAGACTACCACGTTGGGGCTCATTGAAGTAAGCCTGCCCCAAATCCATGCCCACATTTAGATCTTCTGGAGGTTGGTTTCGTGATTCTAATGTTTCAGTATGGCATAGATTGCATTAAAGGCAAATTTAGCTTTTGGCATGACTAAAAGGAAATAGTGCCCATGTAAAATACAAGACTGAGCTAGCTGAATTTTTAAGCAATAAACCATGAATTCATTAAGGCCTTTATGTCTGGCAGTGATTGCGTGTTATAGTGATCTGATGACTTTCTGTTCATGGTTCTCAGTGCTTCTCCTCTGCTTGGTTATTGGCTGAAACCAAAGGGTAGAGGACCCAGAAAGTAATTGTTGGCGTAGGGCCATTAGGTTGGGAGGAACCGAGAAAGTGTAACAAATGAAAAAGGAAGAAATAAAATTAGCAAGCATGAAAACCTAAAACTAAGGTATACCATTGTCCATTTTTTCACTTGAAAAATGTTACTCAGGGTTAAAGAGCATAAAGAAGTGTCTTCAGCCAGAATTCCCTGACTTCCTCCTGTGCGCTGTAGTGATTTGTCATAAATTGCCTCAAATCAGATTCTGAAGTTACAGCAGGACCCCAGGCCAGTGTATATAGGAAGAGAAAGTTTCGGGGAAAAGCGCTGGTCGGAAGCCCAGGGAAATACAGAAACACCAGCAAAACACACGTGAGTTCAGGGGGTTCAAGTCCAGGCAATCATTAGGGACCAGATCATCTGTAGAATCTGAAGAAACAGGGAAAGCGAAGAGGAGAACAGATGTGAAGCATTGCAGACAAGGGGCAAGCTGGACAGCAAAGCCAGGCACGGTTTTCTTAGGGACACAAGGGGAACATTGTGTGACCATCCAGCAAATGAGCTAATGGGAGTGAGTGGTGGGGAGTTCACGAGGAGCCAGAGAGAGGACATCGTGCTGAGTGGCTGCCCCGACATACGCAAAATAATTGTACTGTTGTATTATGTAATGTATATCACATGTTATACTGTATATATTCTAATACTTAGGAAATATAAAGAGGGGAGTATGTCTACTATATATTATTATTTATAATGTATATAATTGTGTTATGTTATCTCTCTCTATAAAAACATGAGGGCTGTGTATTTGACAATAAACACCTCCAGAAACAGAGATATCCAAAGCAGGGCATGGGGCAATATGATGTGGTGAAAAGAGAACTGGACTAGGAATTCTGAGTCCAAGTTGCAGTCTTGACTGTGCAACATCCTTATGACCTTGGGCAAAGGAGTGTACATGAAGACGTTTTACATTTTCTTCTTTGGTCTTTATTCTACAAAATGCAGCTGCCATTGATGTATATTATCAAAGCAAAACCTGTTCTTCCAGCCTCATCTGTTCCTATCGAAGAAACAAAACATCTATTTTGGCTAAGAAAGGGTTAAAAGGTAGCACGGAAGGGGTAAGAACTGAAATCTGACTGTGGTTCTGCCTGTATTGCCAGAATGGCCAGAATATAGTCATCACCACTGTGAAGTCCCTTGTGGTCAACAAGAGCGATTGCTGGACAAGGGGAAGACGGCACAGAATGTCAGATCAATAATGTCACCACTGACTAGGTGAATCCAAAGATCTGCTTGTGGATGTCTGTTATGGACTGAATTGGGTAGCCCCTAAATACATACGTTAAAGTCCTAACTTCTAGTACCTCAGAATGTGGACTTCTGTGGAGACAGGGTCTTTAAGGAGGCAATTAAGGTTAACTGAGGTCATATAAGGTGGGTCATAATCCAATATGACTGTTGTCCTTATAAGAAGAGGAGGTTAGGACACACACAAGGACTGAAAGGGGACCATATGAGGAAACAGCAAGTAGGTGGCCATCTGCAAGGCAAGGAAACAGGCCTCAGAAGACACCCAACCTGCCAATACCTTAATCTGAGACTTTCCACCTCTGCAACTATGAAAAAAATGAATTCCTGTTGCTGAAGCCACCTAGTCTGTGGTATTCTGTTATGGCAGCCTGAGCTGACTAGCACAGTGTCCAGAGTAATTCTCACCTATTCAAGTACAGTAATCCTTTCATGTCTGTCCATATCACCCCGGCACCTAGTTACACCTTTAATAAATGTGTCTTATAAAAATATTTTATTTCTAGTCTAATGCTTTTAGGGAGGAAATGTAAAATATTGACATTTAGTAGATTATATTTTAATTGCATTATGCTATTAGGAGTCACATTTTCCTTTGAGTCTTGGAAACGTTGTTAGAAAAACTACATAAGTGAAGTTGATGTTCCTGTCACTTGTGTTGGTGGAGTATCACCTTGATGATGTGTTATTGTTGAAAACATCTGGATCAACTAATTTATTTTCTTTCGTGAAAAGTGTGTGGATTAAAAACAGAGCCCTTCAATTTAGCAGAACCACATGGAGGGTCTCACGCTCAGGCTTCATCCTCCAGCAGGGAGCACAGTGCCAACTAAAGTGAAGAATGCAGTTTAACAAGGGGCCATCCTCATGGCCTGGCTGGGTTCCCAAGAGCAATCAGATGGAGGGGACTGAACAGTCTTGGCTGTAGCAGTCAACTAGAAAACAGATGGGAGGGGCAAGCAGTCATTCTACTCCATTTAATGTGCACCTGGTATCTTTCTAAAAACTTTAAAATCATGTGAGATGCTGAGTTCAAATCTCATTTTCAAGAGCAGTGCCATGGCCAGGACTTGAGGGCAAGGACTGGGTTTAATTCATCTGGAATTGTTGCCTTAATCCATTCAGGGCCATGAGAGTAACCTGCATACAGCTAGTGCCCATGTGTCTGTTGAGCTGAATCTAACATAAAGAGGAAAATATCTCATCACAATAGGTCAATAGGTACTTCTTGATAGATACGCGTGTGTGTGTTAATGCGTAAATAAGTATTCTAGACATAATATTTATTTTCTTCCTAGTGAAACAAGCATCACCATTATTATTTTGCATCAGGAAAAAAAAAGAAAGCAGTAAAAAGTCTTCCAGAGCTCAGTCACCTGTACAGTGAAATCAGAATTCTGGAAAGGTTGCTCTGAGGCCCTTACTACAAGAGCTCACCAGCAAGCCCCTCCCTTCCAGAGAGGCTAAATGATGGTGCATTTCCACCAACTGCATTCAAGTGTCTGGAGAATTAGGGCTCCATCATTGCCCTAGAATACAAATGAATGTTCTTTCACCAAAGGACAGCATAAACAGATGTTCTTCCTCCCCCTTCTTTAACTATAAAACACTTTTGTTGTTGCTATTGTTTTTAAAAAGGATCTGTAGTCATATTTCAAAGGAACCTTCATCCCCTTAGAGGCAAGGGGATTAATATTTATTATGTGGTAATATTTACCATGAACCTTGCATACGTTATCTCATTTAATTCTCAAAGGTAAGCCTCTGAGGAAGAAACGAGTAGGCCTAATTTAAAGATGAAGCTAGAGAAACTCAGGAGGGTTACCAAGCTTCCCCAAGGCCACTGAGCAAGGCAGCATGTGGCCGAATTTCAGCCTAGATCAACAATTCCCACAGGCCTTGCTCCTTCTGCCTCATTCACTGCTTCCCAGATGGCCTGTCTTAGTCCATTCAGGCTACTATAACAAAATACCATAAACTGAGTGACTTATAAACTATAGAAAGGTATTTCTCATAGTTTGGAGGCGGGGAAGTCCAAGAACAAAGCAGATTTGGAATCTAGGGAGAACCTACTTCCTGGTTCACAGAGGGATGTCTTCTCACTGTGTGGAAGCAGCAAGAGAGCTTTCTGGGGTCTTTTTCGTAAGGGCAGTAATCCCATTTATCAGAGCTCCACCTCATTACCTAATCACCTCCCAAAGGCCCCACCTCCAAATACCGTCACATCAGGGATTAGGTTTCAACATGAGAATTTTGGAGGAATTAGGTTTCAACATGAGAATTTTGGAGGTACCCAAACATTAAGTCTATAGCAGTCCTAAGGCTGATTGCTGGAATCTAAGCATAATCTCTATAAATTAAATTGCCTTTGTGTTTGTTTATTAATCCATCATGAACAATTGGCTAGTGAGATTTTCCTCAAATTTGAAGGGAAGGTATGGGAAGGTCTGACTTTAAAAAATAGACTATGTGGCACATGTGAACTTTATAATGTATGTAATTTCAAAGTTTCTAGTAGTCACATTGAAAAAAATAAAAAGAAACAGGTGAAATTAATTTTAAGAACATATTTTATTTAACCCAGTATATCCAAAATATTATCACATCAACATGTAATCAATATAAAAATTATAATGAGGTATTTTATGTTCCTTTTTTTCCTGTACTATATCTTTGAAATCCTGTGTGTATTTTACACTCATAATACATCTCAATTCTCATTAGAAATACTTGAGCCTTATTTAGATTTCATAAAACGAACAGATGGAAAAATAAATTCACATATCCATGTTGTTCCAAGCTTAGAAATTTTTAATAACTGAATCAAGTATCAGTTTTTCAATTTAAAATTAAGTTAAATTTAATTTAATTTTTTAAAAATGTAGTTCCTCAGGTTAGATATATTTTAAGTGTATATTTACCACATGTGGCTGGTGGCTACAGCATTCGACAGCACAGTTTTAAATACTATTGAAGGAACACAGGGAAATAAATACAATTAAAGAAAATGATTAAGTTCAGCAGTGTTTTTTCTTGTTCCTATTATGCTTTAAAGAAGGATATTGATTTTTCTGACCCCAACAAATCCTCAGTAAGAAGGCAGGGTGACATAGTAGAAATCACACAGTGCTGGAACAAAAGGGGGTCTGGGTGACAGTCCTGACTCTGTCCCCACCCATGGGGTGACCTTGAATAAGTCACCTTGTCTTTCATGCACTCAGCTTCCTCATCTGTCAAAAGAGGGAGATGGTCAAAAATCTCTTCCAAAACTCTGACCTTTTAGAGTCTAAATTCACTGAGGAATTGAAATTGACTTGTGTGAACTGAGTAAATTCTGATATGAGAAAAACATTTTGCTTACCCTAGAGAAAATCTGTTTTCCTCTTCAGCATTACACTCTCAACACACAGGATAGTATCAGTGTACTAAAGTAAAATTTAGTAAAATATCAATAATGAAGCACCTGTAAACCAAAACACCTAAAAACTTTCATGTACCCTGAGTCAGTAAGAGATCAAGCACGAGAGAAGCATCTCCTTCCAGGGGCATCACCTCGAGCCCTAGCCCCACCGCCCTCCCATGGTCCTTTTCCTAAGGCCCCACCGGAAACCCACTGTTAGGCGTGTCCTGAGTCAGGTGAAGCTTACTGTTTTGAGATTCATTGCAAATAGATGATTAATGATGCTTTCTAATCTAATGCTTTATTTAGCTGATAGCTTTTATACTAAGAGGTATTGATTAACAAAATAAGTGACAATTTATTATTTGCCACGTCTTTGAGTATTACTGAATTTGTTGACATTTTTAAAAGACTTTATTTTTCTGACTAAAAATCACAATATTGTATGTAATTATTTAAAATGCTTGAGAAATACAGGATGATACAAGAAATAATAAAATCATTCATAATCTTTTTACACAGAGACAAACTTTTTTTTATCATTTTCAGGTATTTCTCCCCAGCCTTCTTGTCCATGTTTGTTTAATTTTTATATTTACTTTTTACAAAACTGAGGTCATAGTGTGTACATGTGATGGCTTTTTTTTGGATGTGTCAACTTGGCTGGGCTACAGTCTCCACTTACGCAAACACTACCAGGTATTCCTGGGAAGGGATTCTGAAAATATAAATTAAAGTCTCTAATTAATTTTAAGTACAGGAGATTACCCCCGGATTATCTGGGTGGTCTGACTTAATCAGTTGGAAAGCCTTAAAAGTAGGGCCAAAGCTTCCAAAAGGGAGAGACTGAGACCCTATAATCTTCCTTTCCTGAAAGCTTAGATTTACAATCAAGTAACCCAATTCCTTGTAATAAATTTCTTAATATATATACCTGCTTCTCTGGTTGGGCCCTGATTGATACAATATATAATTTTATAATTTATTTGCTGAGCATACTTTGAGCATTTTTTCATGCCCCTAACATTTTTTCCAGACTATTTTAATACCTGCATAGCAGGGCATATCATTAAAAAAGGAGGAAGCTATATTTATATCCTTATTATTTGACATTTAAGTGACTTGCAACTTTTCTTCATTATACATAACACTGAATTGCATATACACAAATCTTTGTGTGCCCGAGAGATTCTCAGATGAAAGTGCCTGAGGCATTTTTAGGACAAAATACTCTTCAGAAAGACTGTACCAATTTGGATCAGCAGTTATATGGGGTCTGTCTCTTACTACTCTCAATAACATTGAGCACTAGCATAATTTTATAAACTTGGAATATTTTTAAGCAAAAAAGTATCCTGTTATTGTTTTAATTTGCACTATGTATATGCACACATGTATGTATGTGTATATTATATATGTGAAATATGTACATATATACACACACGTATATACTCACTAACTCTTCTTTTTAAAATTTTGGGTGGAAATATTCATAATAATTGTGTTAGTCAGGGTTCCATCACAGAAACAGAAATTGTATATATATATATATACATACACACACATATTAGAGAGAGAGAGAGATTTGTTGCAAATAATTGGTCACAATTGTGAGGACTGGTCGGGCGAATCCAAAATCCACCAGGCAGGCTGTTAGCAAGGGCAGGGAGGAGCTCTGGTATGAGCTGAAGCCGAAGCTCACAGGTGGAATTTCTTCTTCAGAGAAGCCTCAGTTCTGCTCTTGACTTTTCAACTGATTGAATCAGGTCCAAATAGATCATATAGAGTAATCTCTTACTTAAAGTCAACTGTTTATGTGCATTAATCACATCTACAAAATACCTTTATGATAACACATAGGTTAGTATTTGATATAATCATTGTAATTGATTGAATTAATTGGTTGAACTTAACCTAGCCAAGTTAACACATACAACTAATCATCACAATGGATAATGTAAAAGAAATGTTCTACTGTCTACCCAACATACTATATTCCTCACAGTAGTTTTCAAGTTGATTGATAGTTATCATAAATTTTTTATTCCAAATCTGAACGACCAAAAAGGAATCACCTCAGTAGACATGTATGAAAATGTTGTAGATGCAGAACACCAGGCTTGTAGCAATATTTTACTTGCATTCTTCACACCAACAAAATGTAAGGAGCGTCTACTTTGTAAAAAGCACAATGCTGAGTAGGCTTTATGGGGGATACCAAGATGAATTGGCCATAAAGAAGATGCATGGGTTATTTCACAGAGGGGAAAATATGAAGTGTAGTGGGTGCTCCAAAAGGGGAGTGGGTATTTTTGACTGTAGGCTGAAGTCAGCCTTCATGAAAGAGGGGGCATTTGAAAAATGAAAGATATTTGGAGCTGGACATTTCAGATAAAGGAGGAAATATTAGTAAAAACACAGAGCTAGAAACTTATGAAAACCAGTAAGAATGCATGGTGTTGGAAGTGAAATAGTGAGAAAAGCAAACGGTATGTTGAGGTCAGATATCAGGGTTTTAGATAGTGCTAGCTAAAGGATGTGGGTTTTATTCCACAATCCACTGGAAATTATTGAAGAGCTTTAAGAAAGGAAGAGCATTAATCAAAGTCATGTGTCAGGACAATGACTTTGGCAGCAGTGTTTGTGGAAAGTGGATTGGGGCATAGATAGGCTGGAGGCAAGGAAATAAGTCAGAGGTTTTTGCAATGTTTCAGGAAGGAAGAAATGAGATCCTGAGTCTGGGATAGCGGGAATAGAGAGACAAGTACATTTGGGAGATATTTTGGGGAAAAAGGGTGATCCTCGGCCAGTAAAGAAATCTGAAAGAGGCCGGGCGCGGTGGCTCACGCCTGTAATCCTAGCACTCTGGGAGGCCGAGGTGGGCGGGTTGTCCTGAGCTCAGGAGTTCGCGACCAGCCTGAGCAAGAGCGAGACCCCATCTCTACCAAAAATAGAAAGAAATTAATTGGACAGCTAAAAATACATATAGAAAAAATTAGCTGGGCATTGTGGCGCATGCCTGTAGTCCCAGCTACTCGGGAGGCTGAGACAGTAGGATTGCTCGAGCCCAGGAGTTTGAGGTTGCTGTGAGCTAAGCTGACGCCATGGCACTTGCCCCAGGCAAGAGAGTGAGACTCTGTCTCAAAAAAAAAAAAAAAAAAGAAAAGAAAAGAAATCTGAGAGACAAAGGAGAAGCAGAAGAGATTCAAAGCTTGGTGACTGGGCAAATGATGGTGGCATATTCTTGAATATTTCTAGGAAATATTTCTAGAAAGAGCATTCCACTTCCTCACTTGGAATGTGATCTGAGATCCCGGAACAGCTCTTGTAATGTGACCTCAGTTCCTGATCAGCTCTAGAATTTTTGAGTTCTTTGAGGCATAACCAAAGTGTAAGAATTCTGGAAAGAGTATGGAAGGAATCTTCTGTCTTGGCCTTTCCTAGAGGTGTAGCTCTATTGCAGTCCAGGCTCTTTTCTGGACAAGAGGTTTCATGGGAGGTTTTACTCTCCAGAACTGTTGTTCCCCGTCTCCAGGCACTGCTCTTGGAGATTCTGATTCAGTAGGTCTGTGGTAACATCTGTGCATTGGATATACCACCGGTGTGGAAAACTACTGCCCTAGACATAGCTTCATCCTGAGGGGTAAACCTTGTTCTAAAATAGAAGACTGGAATAGGTTTCTTAGGTTCAGACTCCTGAAGGATCCTACCTTGAAATAGCTTTGGAAACTCACTCAAGTCTACATGGAATTTCAGTAGCGTGGCCTGAGGTTAGGGAGTATTTAGTTTGGGGCTTTTGACACGTAACTGTCTGGAAAAGGATAATATAGACTTGTACTTGGGTACTCTAGGTATACTTGGAGCTCATATTATTCGTTTGTTTGTTTTTTAGAGACAGAGTCTCCCCATGTTGCCCAGGTTGGTCTTGAACTCCTCCTGCCTCGGCCTTCTGAGTAGCTGGGACTTCAGCACATGCCAGTGTGCCCGGCTCTGAGTTCTTAGTCTTAGTATTATTGAGTCTTTTGGTATAACTTTTTATGTTATTTAGTATATTTTTCCTGAAAGCCAGGTTTCCTGAACTAGAGAGTGATTATGTAAACATAATAAAAATTCAATGTTCACCATCTAACAGGCTATAGACTAGACACAAAAGTACAGTGACGGTTGACATAAACAATTAACAACCTTAGCACTCAAGATATAGGTAGAATCTGATTTGTTAAGTATGTCAGCAATATCTAAGTGCCTGTTTTTTTTTTTTCAGCATCATAGCTTCTTAGAGGAATGAAGGGTTTATCTTTCATTATTAACATGATCTCCTTGAATCCAGTAGAATATGATTGCTTCTCATCTAGAACAGGGTTTCTCAAGGTCAGCAGTACTGACCGTTTGGATTGGATAATTCTTTGTCAATGGAAGTATCCTGTGCCTTGTAGGATATTTAGCAGCATCCCTGGCTTTGACCCACCAGATGCCAGTAGCTCACCCACACTCCAGCTGTAAAAATAACAATTGTTTCCAGACATTGTTAAATGTCTCTCAAAGGACAAATTTACCCCCAGTTGAGAACCACGGCTCTAGGCTATGCCTTTTCAGGATACTGTCACCTATTTGGTTTACCAAGAGGCTACTACACTGAGGAAGCTGAGGTGGCTCATGAGCTATGTGTTGCATGCTACTTTGTAAATTTAATTTGCGTAAAAGCTAAATATCAAGACTTCCAACTGTCTGCGAAAAGATTAGTAGGAAATTAATGGGCAGGCTTTGGGCTATGCAGACACTCAGAAATTATATGCAACATTGAGTACATATGCAAATATATGTCATCCTTCACCCCCATGCAGAGGATCAACAGCTTTATCAGATTCTTACAGGGTTTTTAGACCCAAATAAGATCTAGAACCTCCACTTTGATGAATCAAAAAAAGCTAAGTGAATCTCGGAAGAAAAAGAGAAAGGAAGGACTTAGTAGAGGTAAATGCCAAATTTATGACAACATTTTGTTTGTAAAAACAGGCTTCATGTGCTTTAAAAATTATTTTGACGGTTGACGAAGAAAGAATTACTGGTTAAATAACACCTCACGTGTATGTTCTTACTTTTGTCTTTGTACAGAACGATATCCTCCCTGTAAGAAGTAGGATATAATAATATTACTTAATCAATATTTTGTGTATGATACTGTGGTAGGTGTTGAAGAGTATTATCAAGGTGTCTCTATTGTCAAACAGCTTTTTTTCCCCCCTGAAAAGATAGTGAACTGGTTATTTGCCTGTTCGTTCATATGTTCATTTCCCACCTTTCTCCCGCTCTCCTATGTGTTGCAGGAAGCTATATTTCTTATGCTCTCTTGTCAACTGGTTTCCAGGTAGATTTGGCTATCAGGTAGAATGCTTCCCGGTAGAACAGAAGGCACTGGAGGCCTGGTGGAGGGGAAAAGAACTGGGTGTGACTGGGTGACACTTTGCCTGCAGTTGTGTCTCTATTGCTACATCTCCTGTTAGGCAGTTACTTCCCCACAATCCTAGATCCTGCCTGTTAGCCCCAGCCATGGATCTGGCCAGATGACTCTGAATTCCGGCAACGCCACTTTCTTTCACTGTCTGTCCCACCAGTCTCTGACTTCCCTTATTAAACCTATTTGTTTTGTCAGCTCTCTCATCACTTAAATAATACATTTCTTCTATTCAATTTCCTCTATTTGAAGTACCTAGAGTGGTTTGGTTTTCCTTAGCAAATACTGAATTATACAACAGGATAGAATAAACATAGAAATAATTTTCATAAACGGCAGGCTAAAGGACACTGAATGAAAGACAAAGTGCCTTGGGCTTTTAAGAGGAGGAGTGAGTATGTCTAGATATGGTGAGAAGCTTGTTGGAAATTGTTGGAAATTGGAAGCTTGTTCCTGAAAGAGCTGGTCTTTGAGATGGTCCTGAGAGGAAGCAGGCCTTATTGAGAGATAGACCTGGGGACTGAGGGGTGGGAGAGGAAAAGGGCAAGTCCATGCTGAGCAGATGAAATTAAAAAAAGGTATAAAAACAAAAAACCAAAGTTATTTTCTGGAAAGAGAGGCAGGAATGACAAAGTTTGGCTGGAGTATAAAATGGAGGGTTGGAATATCAGGGTAAGGAGAAGGTATAGTTACTTAGCTCAGTAAGTCCTAGAGGTTGAATAAAAGATGAAGTATTTGGAATTTGGCAACTTTTTTTAGTCAACATCTGTTTTCTTAGTCTTCAAAGACTATTTATTGAGTGTTTAGGTTCTGGAACAGTGGGGAAAAAAAAATAAAAATCTCTCCCAGAGCTTGTATTCTAGTGGATTTGTTTAATATCTGTGAATGATTTTGACCATCTATAGCTTTGACTTAAATACAGGTTAGGAGTGACATCAGGCGAAGGGGAATAGCTGGACAGGGAGGGAAGGCATGTCGGTCATGGAGCATTTACCACAGGTTTATCTCTCTTCTTGAAACCCACTCTGAAGTAATTACTGGTCCAAACTAGACCACTTTGTCTTAAATTACAGAGGTTGTCTCCTGTAATATCCAAAGCCTCTTGTGAAAGAAATGTTCTGACAGGAGTCAGATCAAAGACAAGACGGAAATAAAACGAAAAGTTGTTCAATCAAAATAGTTGCAGCTTTCTGTAATCAAAAATGTTGATTGCAATTTTTGTCAAGACAGCAAGTTCCTCTTCTTTACAGGAGGTGGCAACAACAGTGCCCACTGCGGCCAAACCCAAAAAGTAAGGCAAAGTCGTTTCCTAACACCTCACCTTCTGAGAGTTGTGACTTTGCTCACAGGTTGGAACGTCTGTTTCCTTACAGTCTTCAGTGCCAAGCTCTGTTTTATCTCAGAAAAAAAACCTAAACCTTTCTATATGTCTTGAGATGGTATTTTATGCATTTAGCCTAAGCCATGAGCATCTGTCACGGAGACTCCTGCAATGGTCACTTCATTGAGTTTTCCATTTCTAATCAACTTCATTCTCCTCCAGTATTTTCCCCTGTGGTGTGATCTTTAAAGGTACCTATAATCATAGCACATCCCATTCACCCTTAAATCCCTTCCATGGTTTCCCAAAGTATTTTTCTATGTTTCTAGCATCACCCTGCATCCTCTCCAACTCTCTCTCAGCCCTTTCCTTTGACTAACTTGAACATCTGCTTTTATGTAAGAGTCCTTTCCACAGAGAGTTCCTTGGGGATGAGCACTTTCCCCAATTCTCTGCTATGTTAGGTCACCTGCCCATTGCACTCTCCCATTGCCCTGTGTGTCTCCTTCATTACACATGGCACACTAATGGCTGATGAGTTATTGTCTCTGATCCCCCACTAAACTCTAAGCTCCATGACGGCTGTGACTGGATTGGTTTGATTCAAGTCTACATTTTGAATGCTTAGCAGAGTTCATGGAACATAAGTTCTCAAAAAATATGTGTTTAATTGATAATTACTAGTTATTAAGTAAAAAAATGGATTTTGTTTTTGGAATGAGTTTGTGGGCTTTTTCCCCATATTTTGCAGATTTCACACATTAAGGAGTTTCCTACCGGGTTACAAAACAAATTCAGGGAATAAAGAAGAGAACTGAAAACCATTAGCCAAGCATTTTATGTCTTTGAGCATCTTCTGAAGCTGAATTAGGATTCCAGGTTTTCCAAGAAGACCATGCACTAGTTTGAAAAGGAATGTGTTTTAAATTGCAAATAGAAGGATTTCTTCTAAACCAGAGATTAATGTTTTTTTCTATAATTGTTTCTTTAAATTGCTTCATACAGGCCAAATGAAAGATGCTGTTTGATTATCAAGCCTGTAATCTCAGCAGGTGGCGGTGAACAGGAAATTTCTGTTATATTATAATAATCTAAACTAATGCAGCTGTGCTGAACTGCACTATAAGGGCAGTCAGTGTCAGAATTTCTCCTATCTCCCCTAAAGCATCCGGAAGTTACCATCAGGGGCTACATAACAACATTGAGTACTGTCCTTATAACTCAGCATTCTTATGTCCTGCTTTCTCTAAGGAGGCTTAAATTTTACTTACTGTCACAGAAAGTATGGCAGATGTTTTAATAAACCAAGAGTAGAAGAAGGTAATAATAAGATTCCTTCTTTGAATCACATAGCATCCAGGTACTGGAATCAGAACAAAATATGTAACATGTAAACTGGAAGTAAAAAATAATATTAATAATTCCTTTCTTTAGGGATAGAGCTGGCCAATTGGTCCTGTGCTCAGAATTGTTTAAGAATCTCCTACCTTCCCATATCCTAAGGTGCTATCCTATCAACAGGGACTTAATCTTCTTCAAAGCACGCATAAGTAAAGACATCTTTCTGAGTTGTGAAATCTTGCACAGAGGAAATTTACAGGTTCAGTGTGGTCAGAGGTAGAGTTTGGGATTAAATCCTCAAGAATCTCTTTGGTTTTGATGCCAGACAGCACTTTTCCCTTCCCTCTAAGGAAATCAACTTTGGGAAAAATCTAACAAGAAGGCCAGTGTGGCATCTCACTGTAGCTTTTAGAAGGATCCTCTTAAGTGTCATTTACAAAAGTGGCATTCATCTAAATGTTACATTCTCAAGTGAATAGATCTGCTAAGAGGTATTCAGTGATTTAACAGTGAATGGAAGCTTTAAATTTGGGTCAAAGGTATTGGAGTTTGAGCTGATTAAAATAGTCCCAGCTGATCAAAATCTAACTGTGTTATTTGTGATTTTCTATGGTTTTCACAGAGGGAAGTTCACATTAAAAATACTTTAGAGGTTGAATTTCGTGGCCATTATTGTTTTAATTATGGGTCAGCTGTCTCTCCCTTAAGTCTTTTTGGAATTCACATGAAAGGAGTATAAAAATGGCACATTGAAAATATTTTGACTAAGAAGTGGATAGTTTTAAATTCCAAGAGTTAGTCACTTTACTCCATTCTTTTATTCCCTCATATTTCCTACAATGACTCAAATGTTCAACTGAAAATATTGAGATATACTTAAATTTTGACCAAAATTTGATTTTTTTAAAAAATTCTTTTTTCCTGTTTCCAATACATTTTTAATACCAGGACTTTCCTACCCCTCCCAGTAGTAGTTTTGCATCCTTAAGTGACTTTATTATAATTTTAGTGTTAAAAAACTTACTGTAAAGACATAATAAAATCAACTCTAAGGAGGGGATTTGATCTCATCACAGAAATATTAACACTGGAGTGAAAGTGAAAAAAAACCCTATAATTAATTCTACATGATTTGAGTGTTTTAAAGAATGAGGTCATCTATAACAGAGTGTCTAGAAAGTTTAAAAATATAACTGCTGTGATTAAAACTATAGCTACTGTGACTATTATTATTAAGCTTTATGATTTCTTTCTATAAAAGAATATTGGTTTATAATATATTGATTTAAATGTCCATTTTAATGTTACATATTTAATATACCAAGTTTAGCTGAGTAATTCTGTAGCATATATATGCATATTAACATGTATAATTTGCTCAACTTTGAGACTTGACTTCAGAACAAAAGGGAGAGGGTAAAAAGATGCTCTGATTTCAATATTGCCAAACTTAAAATATTGTTTTAAAAATCCTTTATGCAATTTCATGAAATTCTCCTCAAGCCTGGAGAAGCACTCTACGGATTTATTGAGCGTCAGTACAAACTAAATAGTAATGAGCTCATTTTCATAGAATAAAACTTATTATAATTCCAGCTGTTGAAAACTTGCACAGCTGGATGCTGGCTGCAATACAGAGCTCTGATCTACTGATAAAAAAAAAAAATTCCAATTTAAACTGGTAACAAAAGGCTCTTTCTGTGACATTTAAGAAACTATTTTCTGCTGAAATCCATGTGTGAAACTTAATATAAAGCTAAAATATGACCAAACTTGCTCACTCTTTAATACATTTGTACCCATTTATTTTAAGAAAATTAAGGTAAAAACAGCTTGACAATACGTATTCTGGTTAGAATATACGGCTCTTCAGAAGGAACTAATATTTCAAGGCCAAATGCAAGAGTATGGCAAATTAGAGTAACTCATCACAGATTCTCCAGAGCATAAGGTGGTGGCGGGGGTTGGGGGTTGGGGTGGGAGGTGTTGGCTGTTCCTTCAAAGACCAGGAGTATATAATGCTCAGGAAAATTGAGGCAAGGAAAGTAAGTTCCTGTGGCTCCCAATTAAAGAAAGATTTGAGGGCTTTTATTCATTCATTCATTCATTCGCTCAATAGTATGAGGCGTATCCTTACAATTAAGGTACAGTTAAGAACCAGCACACAGCTCTTATTCACTCATTCATGCACTCACTTTTTTATCCAGCAGTTACTAAGCAACCACTACTTCAAGGGACAAGGTTCATCATGTGTCTTGCTTTCACACTATCTGCTGTGATTTTATCACAGCCTTATCCACTGTCACTTATAATTGCTCATTCTTAGGTCATCCTTGCTTTCTCATTTTCTCTGACACTTCCTATCTAACACATCACCAAATCCTTTCTACTCGGCCTCTCTATAGCCTCCACTACTGCACCCTTGCCCAAGCCACCAGCTATCATGTTCCATCTGAAATACTACAATAGCCCAACTCATCTCCCTACCCACCCTGCCTGTCACCAATTCTCTGCTTAGTAGCAAAAGTGATGTTTCTAGAAACTTACATATTCTCAATCCATTGCCCCAAACCCTGCAGTTGGCTTCCTCAGATACAGAGGAGTAAAGTCCAGAATGCTTATGGAGGCTTATCTGGTCCTGCGTCTTTGGCCCCAGCTCTCCAATCTCCATCCTCATCTCCTGCCAGTCTCCCCATCATTTTCAGTGGTTTGCTCACACTGGATTCCTCAGTGATCTTCCGATGTGTCAAACATATTCGTGCCTCAAAGCATTTATACTTGCTCTTCCTTCTGCCTGCAATGCTCTTTCTCCATATCCCCTAGCTCACATGGCCACACTGCCTGCTGTCTCTTAGCTAAACTCTCACTTAGCTGATGCGCTTTTGTGATATTTTTTCCTTCCCTTTCCCATCAGGGGTGTCTTTGTTGCCTCTTCACCATCCAATCCATCCTCTCCCTGTTTAGACAGAATGACCTGTCTAAAGCACAAATCTAAAGCAGGCCCTCCTCTGCTGTAACGTCTTTCAGTGGCCACTGCTGCTTACAGTTGGAATTCCACACTTATGGGCTTAATAGTCTGATCCTAACTGCTATTTTGGTTTGCTGCTTCTGCGCTGCTCAACATGCACTTTATGATCCAGCCATGCAAGCCATTGATTCTTCTCTCAACTGCCAAAACTTCTATACTTTTTTCCTTGCTGCATGCTGTCCATCCCGCCTGCCATGTGCTCACCTCTCTCCTAGAGAAGCTCTACTCCAGAAATTCACAGTCAGAAGATGACTGTGAATAGTACTCCTGAAGGAAAAAACTTAAACCTGGTGTTGAAGAAGAAGGAGACATTGGATAAATAAGAGGGAAGAAACAGGGCCTTCCAGACAGAGTGACACTTCAACAAAGACAAGTGGGAATGTAGCTCCTGAAGGTGCTGCTTCTTGGGATTTGTTGAGGTGAATTGGAGAATGCAAAATATAGAATATGAAAATAGGAATAGAGAAGTCCAGTTGTAGAAGCCACGCATGGGCATGGGACAGGGGCTTCGATTGACCAGGGTGCTACAGAATACTGTAAGTATGAAATAAAGAGGTCCATATAATGTTCCTAGCATGGTATTAGGCATATAAGGGTCCCTCAATTTGCAGAAGTTGTAGTGAGCAGTATTGTAAGTTTGTAATCAAGGAAGCAACTTAATGAAAGCAAAGTTCTCCAACTGGAGCAGATGGGAAATGTCCGCCCCAAGGAAACCACCTCCAAACCCAAACCCAAGGTAGGTTTTTGGATTTGATGAAATTACTTCAGAAATCTACTTCTTCCAAATATATCTAGTCCTAGTTTTAATTCAATGGACACACTTTTGGGGATAGTCTTATGGTTTTTCTTCTTTCTGTTTTCTTTCTTCTGTTTTGGGTATACAAATACATTATGTAAATTATGATATTGAACACGGTTTATTATTTGCCTGAAATATACTCATAGCCCAGTGAGTAAATCAAACTTGCCATTTACTCTTTCACTAAACACTAAAATAGATCAGTCCAACCTTACACCTTGTGACAGAAGAGTAAAGATGTGTATTTAACTTCAAACTATTGCATTATAAATGTCTCTAAGATTTAAATATAAGAAGTGGTTAACATTCCCTCATCAGTAAAACCTTAAGTATAAAGAACTCAAGTCATGGCAAATGGCATGTCTTAATGGATTAAAGAACATTTTCCGTGAACCATGTAGTATGCAGGAAGTATAATACAAGTGCTGGCGATGTGTCTGGAATGTCTACATCACCTTAGAGTCCCACTGCAGCCTTCAGACTTTAGAGACTTATAAATCCCCAGTATGTGACTTTCATTTTTTTAAAGAAGCTGACTTTACAATTCTCTTGAGTACTATGATTTCTGCATTACAAAGAGTGACCGATCAAGTAAAATTAGGATCTGCTAAGAATGCTTAGTGGGGTGGGTGAATGGTTTTTGAGAGCTGCAAAAATAAAACTTTCCCTGCTGTAGAAAGTCCTGGAACTTTGGAGATCAACTATGATTTTGGCAGCTAAAAAGTCATAGATGATAAATGCAGAGGGATAGCTCAAATCCTTAGATAAATGTTCATGGTTTAGGGGTGGGTGTGGGTAATGGAAATCTAAAGAAATAAGACAGGTCCATATTATTCAGTGCTTCCTTTGAAGTGTATAGATTCTCACTTAATTCTTTATAATCTGTCTTCTATGGGCTGGACTGCTGGTCATCTCTACAGCATCCTTCTTTTGCTGATTCAACTGTTCTAGAAACTGTCTATGGCAGGACTGGCTACATAATTTTCCGGGCTATTGAAATACAATACAAAAATGCAGGGCTCCTTGTTCATAAGTAAGGAATTCAAAATGATGACAATAGAACGTCGAAACAAGCATGAGGTCCTTCTAAGCATGGGACCTCATAAAATTACACAGGTTGCATGCCCAGGAAGCTGGCCCTAATCTGTGGTCAAACAGCAATAACAGAAGATCTGGAGTCACCATTTCATACACTATCTGCCAAAGTATATTCAGTAGTTTAATTAAGCTACTATAAAGTACTATTTAACCAACATCATTCCCGAATAAGCTTAAACTTCATTCCAATTTCTTTAGCCAATAAAAACTGGGATTTTTCCCTAATTATAAGGATCAATTAAATCATATTTGGGGGGAAAAGTGTTATATTTTGTTCTTTATTACTTTTGTGCATAGGAGAACTGCCATAAATGTTTTGTATTTATTGAGTACTGTTCTGGATGCTGGTAATATACAGCAGTGAACAAACCAATGTCTGTGCCTTCACGCAGTTTATATTCTAATGGGATGTTTTGTGTTTCAGCAAAGACATCCCAAGTATTTTTTATAAATATGTAACGGAAGAGTTTTTTCTTAAAATAACTGTGCTTTTAGTTTCAATGAGCTTAATTTTGGTTGGTAAAAATAAAAACACTCTTTTTTTTTTTTGGAGAAAAACGTGATGATTTAAGGCAATTTGACTTAGTAAATACTGTTTAATTAATTATATAATTTAATGAGTTTAATTATTAGAAAAGTAGGAAATCAATGATTAGAAAATGCATGAGGACCGAGGTAATTTATTGTCACTTTTACTTAAATGTGTCAGTAATGTCTTACAGTTTTCTTTTTATGACCTATGTCCAAATGTTGGGCGAGTTTTCCAAAGTCTTTCATGATGTCCTTCTTCCTTAGTGACCACATGTAAAGTAACTAGAGACAGATGACAAAGGGGTAAATACATGATACTTCTTTTTATGACAATTTCAAATTTTCCTCCTCTTCTCTCTTCATTGTTTCTTCCTTTCCATAGAAAGTTGCCTCGCTCTTTGGTTTATTACTTGATTTGGCAGTATGTCCACCCATAATTTTATGTTTAAGATACTCATTATGTACATAGCACATTCTCATGAATCCCAATGGCTTTGTGAGTATTTGATTATAGAGAAAGGCTCTGTGGATTTCTTTTCCTATCATATATCCTCCACTTCTGGCAGTCCTATTGATCTCAGTTAGCAGAAAAGTACTGAATCTGTCAAACCAATAACTTTTATTTCAGATGTTCATTCTGCATTCAAATTTCATTCCCTTAGAAGTATTGTATGTTCTTTCTCATTATCAAACTCTATATTGTGTTGCTAAAAAGAAGCACGAGTATTACTTGAATTTCGAGAATTGACAGAAATGTTACAGTTTTATTTTGGACTCTTAAATGTGATTTGGAGTTCTGAGGTCTGTGAAAGCCAAAGAAATATTTATCTAGCTGTTTATATGCTTATTTCAGTAAATAATATGCTCTTATAAGTTGCAGTAAATTCTTATCAAGAGATGTAAGAAACAACTTCTATAATATGCTTTTTTAGGTTGCAGTAAATTCTTATCAGAGGATCTAAGAAAACAACTTCTATTTCTATAGCATTTTACTTCAAAATTGACCCAGTGGCATATGGCCATCATGTTTTCTGCAAGCATAGCCCAGGAATTCACTTTTAATAAAGAATCTATTTAACTTTCAGTTAAGGAACTACTAATAATCCCCCAAAAGCCTGCTGACCACAGTCTGAAAGTATGAAGTGTTCTTTGGAGGGTTTTGGGTGTGGACTGAGAGACACACTTGCGTAACATTCAGTATGTCATCATCAAGTGATGTTTACAAACCCCAACACTCTGGGGATGTGTGCAGGCTTTAGCAAGCAGATGTTAGCAGTCAAGGAAAAAATTATGACTGCTGCCTGAAAATATTCCCTCTTGCCTATCAGTTACATACAAGATTGTCACGATCTTTTCTTACTGGTGTGGGTAATGTGCCTGGTTTACAGGACAGTTAATCCAAAAACAAATTTGAAAATCATAGAAAGAAATCCTCTATATTAACTGACCATCTAAAAATGTTTGGTCCATTTTTATGAGTGAGTTTATTAATTACGGAAAAAAAGCCTAGTTGCGGGCACTCTAACAATACTGTTTAAAATGATTATCTTAAACCTGGTTTCATATAACGTTTTAAAAAAAGAATCTAGACTCTCCATCCTGCCTCTCCACTTCTCTAAATACACTAGTGCGTCTCTTGAAAACACTGATTGTATCACATAGCAACTCCAAAACCATACTGACTTCAAATTCTCAGAAGTGGAAAGAGATAAAATATAATAAGATATGTCTGTTGCTTTGATGTATTGATTTTTAGAGAGCAAATCTTTGCCTCTAAATAAAGTATAAGTTTTTCAGGCAAGTCGAGGCAGTTTTTCCAGTATGACTAAAGCTATTGGACTCGTATTAATAAAAAGTGGGAAAACAAAATTTAAAGAATAACTTAAGTGATATTTCTTGAGAATACTCTTAATAGGTCAGATTCAATAAAAATAAGTGGACAACTAATGGATACTTTTACTTCTGAAAGAGTAATTTCGATGGAATTTTAATTTATTTTCTTGGGTCCTTATTTATATATAAGCAAATTCCATAAGTAGCATAATTTATTGATAGCTCTGAGGTTTTGAATCAGGATCACTCTATGCTCAAATCACCGTTGCTTTCCACAGTAAAATTGATATTGATGAAGCAATTATTTAGCACGAGGATGGTTAAGGCCTCTTGTTTTTGTTTTGTTTTTTCATACTTCCTACCTTAAAAAATTGTGAGTCTTTAGCCACTGTAACAGAAAAGGAAGTTTAGGAAGAGAGAAATCGTATCCAAATTAGTCATATATATCATTAGAACAGGATAGAAAAATCTAGAAATATACCTGATTACATTTGGAAATTTAGTATATGATAGAATTTAATATATATGACTAAATGATTAAAAGACCTTTTCAAATAAAAGAAAAAAGGAAAATCTTTTTGGTGGATTACCGGATAGCCAAATGTAAGAGATAAAACTAGATCCATTCCTCACAACATACCCAAGGATAAATTCTAAATAAATTAGCAATCAAAATGTAAAAAATGAAATCATACAAATCTCAGAAGAAGTCTTATATGCAACTTATATCACAAACAAAGGTTTAATACCCCTAACGTGTTAAGAACATTTAAGTTTCCAAGAGAAAAAGCCCAACTACTTGATTGACAAATGAGTAAAATATAATATACGAGCAGGTTCTTCATAGATAAAGAAAGTCAAATAACTCCTAAACATATAAAGGATGCTCAACCACGCTCATGGTAAGAGAAATACAAACTAAAAATACAGATATATCATTTCTCACCTAACAGAAGGAGCAAAAAGTCAAAAATTTGATAGAATACATTATTGATGGTGATAGGAAAAAAGACACTTTCATACATTGCTGGGAAGAATGCAAAGTGTCACAAACCTCATGGACAGAAATTCGATAATAACTAGAAAAATTACATTTTTTTTCTATTCTTTGATCTAGCATTCTTACTTCTAGCAAATTATCTCAAAGATACACTGGCAAAAACATAAAATGAGTATGGACAAGGCTGTATATTGTAGGAGAGTTTATAAGAGCAAAAGGCCAGAAACAATCCCAATGTCCACCAGTGGGTTGAATAAACTCTGGTGCCTTCATGCAATAGAGTTCTTTGCAGATATAAAAAGGAATGAAAAAGATCTCCATATATGGCCGTAGAGCATTTTCCAGGACATTTAAGTTTAGAAAGCAAAGTGCAGATAAGTGTTCAGAGTCCCCTACCTGTTCTAGTCCATTTGAGCTCCTATAACAAAAATGCCATATATTGGGCAGCTTATAAACATGAGAAATGTATTTGTCACAGTTCTGGAGGCTTGCCAAAGTCAAGGTGCTGGCAGATTTGATATATAGTAAGGACTCATTCCTCATAAATGGCACTTTCTCTCTGCATCCTCACATGGTGGGAGGG
>RJWJ010026143.1:0-23282 GCA_004363605.1 Indri indri
ATCCAATCTTCAACAAAGCAGGCAAAAATATACACTGGGGAAAAGAATCTCTATTCAATAAGTGGTGCTGGGAAAACTAGATAACCACATGCAGAAGACTGAAACTGGATCCACACCTCTCACCTCCCACAAAAATCAACTCACATTGGATAACAGACTTAAGCCGAAGGCGTGAAACCTTAACAATTCTAGAAGAAAATGTTGGAAAAACTCATAGATATCAGCCTAGCCAAAGAATGTATGAAGAAGATCCCCAAAGCAATCACATCAGCAACAAATTAAATGAAAAACTTCTCCACAGCCAAGGAAACTATCAAAAGACCAAACAGACAACCTACAGAATGGGAGAAAATATGTGCTTTCTACACATCAGATAAAGGGGTGATAACAAAAACCTATATAGAACTTAAAAAAAATTGACAAGAAAAAAATCAAACAACCCCAACCAAAAATAAGCAAAGGACATGAACTGAAACTTTTCAAAAGAAGACAGAATAATGGCCAGCAAACATATAAAAAAGTGCTCAACATCTCTAATCATTAGGGATATGCAAATCAAAACCACAATGAGATATCACTTAACTCCAGTGAGAATGGCCTTTATCAAAAAGTCCCGGAACAACAAATGCTGGCATGGATGTGGAGAGATTGAAAAGCTCATAGTCTGCTGGTGGGATTGCAAATTAGTACAACCCCTGTGGAAAGTAATTTGGAGATATCTCAAAGAGATAAAAATAGAAATACCATTTGATCCAGCAATCCCACTACTAGGCATCTACCCAAAGGAAAAAAGACATTCTGTAAAAAATACATCTGCACTAGAATGTTTATAGCAGCATAATTCATAATTACAAAGATGTGGAAACAACTCAAGTGCCCATCAATACATGAGTGGATTGACAAAATGTATATATGTATATCATGGAGTTCTACTCAGCCACAAAAAACAATAGTGATCTATCACCTCTTGTATTATCCTGGATAGAGCTGGAACCCATTCTACTAAGTGAAGTATCGCAAGAATGGAAAAACAAGCACCACATGTACTCACCATCAAATTGGTATTAACTGATCAACACTTAAGAGCATATCTAGTAATAACATTTATCTGGCGTCAGGCAGGTGGGAGGCAGGAGGAGGGGATCGGTACATACACACCTAATGGGTGCAGTATGCACTGTCTGGGGAATGGACATGCTTGAAGCTCTGACTCGGGTGGGGCAAAGGCAATATATGTAACCTAAATATTTGTACCTGGTAATATGCTGAAATTAAAAAAGAAAGAAAGAAATCCTTTCAAAATTGGAGCCTTTCAAATTCTGCCACTGACTTATCAATTAAGTTTATTTAATATTCTAAATCTCTTGTCATTTCAATGATGTTTATAGTATCTTTATCAGGAATATAATACTTCTCAAGAAAGCACTTTCCTTGGTCATTCTTAAGAAGTAACTACTCATCTATTCAAGTTTTACCATGAGATTTCAGCAATTCAGTCACATCTTTAGGCTCCACTCATAATCTAGTTCTCTTGCTATTTTCACCACACCTCTACAAGTGACTTCCTTCACTAAAGTCTTGAACCCCTCAAAGTCATCCATGAGGGTTGGAATTAACTTCTTCCAAACTCCTGTTCATGTTAATATTTTGAATTACTCTCATGAATCAGGAATGACCTTAATAGCGTCTAAATTGGTTAATTCTCTCCAGAAAGTTGTTAATTTACTTTGTCCAGATCCATCAGAGGAATCACTATGTATGGCAGCTATGATATTATAAAATGTACTACTGAAATAATAAGTTTTGAACATCAAAATTGTTTCTTGATCCATGAGCTACAGAATGAACATTGTGTTAGCAGGCATGAAAACATTAATTTCATGGCACATCTCCATCAGGGATTCAAGGTGACTAGGTTCATTGGCTTCTCTTTAACTATGAAAGCCCTACATGGCAACTCCTTCCAATGGAAGGCTGTTTTTGTCTAAGTTGAAAATCTGTTAGTTGGTGTAGCCACAAACGTCAATTATCTTACATAGATTATTTAGATAACTTGTTGAAGCTTCTGCATCAGCCCTTCCTGCTTCACCTTGTATTTCGACGTTATGGTGAAAGCTTCTTTCCTTAAACCTTGTGAACCAGCCTCTGCTAGCTCAAAATTTTCCTCTGCAGCTTCCTCAACTCTCTCACCTTTCATAAAATTTAAGAGAGTTGGGGCCTTTTTCTGTATGAGGTTTTGCCTTAAGGGAAAGTTGTTGCAAGTTTGATTTTCTACCAAGACCACTGAAACTTTCTCCATATCAGCAATAAAGCCATTTCATTTTCTTATCATTTGTGTGTTCGCTGCAGTAAAACTTTTATTTCTTTCAATAACTTTTCCTTTGCATTCACAATGTGACTAACTGTTTGGAGCAAGAAGCTTAAACTTTGGTCTATCTCAGTTTTCAGAATGCCTTCCTCACTAAGCTTAATCATTTCTATCTTTTGATTTCAAGTGACAGACATGTGTCTCTTCCTTTATTTAAACATTTAAAAGCCATTACAGAGTTATTACCTGGCTAAATTTCAATATAATTGTGTTTCAGGGAATAGAGAGGGCTGAGGAGAGGGAGGGAGATGGGGAGACTGATCAGTGGAGCAGTCAACACACATATTACATTTATCAATTAAGTTTGCTGTTTATATTGCTGCTGTTCATGGCACCCCAAAACAATTACAAGAGTAACATCAAAGATCAGTCACAGATCATCATTACATATAATCATGATGGAATATTGTGAGAATTATCAAAGTGTGACACAGACATGAAGTGAGCACATGATATTGGGAAAATTGTGCTGACAAAAGCGGCTTGACAAAAGGTTGCTGCAAACCTTCAATTTGTAAAAAAAATACAATATCTGTGGAAATACAATAAAGTAAAACACAATAAAGCAAGATATGTTTGTGTTTAATTAAATAATGCCTCAAATTTTTCCCAATTTTATATAAAACATGAGTATAAACATCCAAGAAGCTCACTGAACTACAAATAAGATAAACTCAATGAGAAACATACTGAGACACATTATAATCAAGCTTTCAAAAGGCAAAGACAAAGAATCTTGAAAAGCAACAAGAGAAAAGTGGCACATGACGTACAAGAGATGCTTAACAAGATTATTTGGCAATTTATCCTCAGAATCTTTAGAGGCCAGCAAGTAGTGGGCTGATATATTCCAAGTTGTGAAAGAAAAAATAAAAACGAAATACAAACAACTGCCAACCAATAATTCTTTTCAGCAAAACTGTTCTTCAAAAGTGAGAGAGAAATTAAGACACTGTCAGATAAGCAAAAGCTGAGGGAGTTTGTGGCCACCAAACTTGCCCTGCAAGAAATGCTCAAGAAGTCCTTTAAGTTGAAGTGAAAGGACATTAGACTCTAACTCGAAGTCATATGAAGAAATAAAGAATAGTAATGGCATTGCTATTCTCGAACATGAGAAAATATTATATTGTTTTGGTTATTCATTTCCTCTGAGCAGACAACTCTCTCTATTAACAAAAATAAAATGAAATAGGATACTCTCTCATGACCTATCCATTCATGGAAATAAATGCACAGTCTAACATTTCGGAAACCTTGATTCACATGGCTAAGTACATGAAAAGTCCAAAATGGGACTGAGTCCAAAATGTTTCCTTCATGGAAACCTTGATTCACATGGCTAAGTACATGAAAAGTCCAAAATGGGACTGAGGTATGTACATAGCATCTTATTATATGAGAGGTTATCAGAAAAGAGGACAGGGTAAAATTAAAAGCGCTTGTTCCCCTGCAAGAATTAACCGTCAAAATGCCTGATGTGTGAGAGAACTGTGGATAGTCCTGGAAAATTAAGCTGTAGAGAATTTTT
Organism: Indri indri; assembly: GCA_004363605.1. NCBI lineage: Eukaryota > Metazoa > Chordata > Mammalia > Primates > Indriidae > Indri > Indri indri. The sequence continues at coordinate 3,897 of RJWJ010026143.1, forward strand.
TTATAAGCACCTTCTGGGTTTTTTGGAGTCAGTAAATGGAAAGTAGGATTATATTATTAAAGCTTTCTGTCTTAATTAATCGAAAGTCAAATTTAAATCACCAAAAAAATGAGAAAATTTATTGTCCCACAGAACTGGAAGTCTGAGCAAGTTTCTAATCTCATTGAATAGATGTAGTAATGAGGTCATCAGAGTCATTGGTTTTATCTGTCCCTTGATGCTTCTGTATTCAGGATTGGCTTTATTTTAAGACTTGTTGCCCTCAGGGTTACAAGGGGACTGCCAGTAGCAATCAGTGTTACAGGCTTACTCCTATTCCTAAAGGTCCTTACTAAAGAGCAAAGAGGAACTTTCCCTAAAGCTCTCAGCTTTCTTTATTTTTTATTTCAGAATATTACAGGGGTACATATGTTTAGGCTACATATATTGCTTTTGCCCCATCCCAGTCAGAGCTACAAGTGTATGTGGTAAGAATGGCTTTTATCAGACTTTTCAAATCTTTTTTCTTTTTTTCAGACTTTTCAAATTTTATAATTCTGAATAAATCCCATGTCTATTTTCCAATCAATCCTTGACAGTGGAAAGATAAATACTATGATTAATTTAGATGAAACAGAGCCTACTTAGTTTTTCCTAAGTTATAAAAACTTCACAGAAAGAAGTGGATATTTGGAAAAATGGGTTCATATCTAGTAGGAAAATGGAAGAAGGAATATGAAAGAGAGCTGGCTGAGGAACTATCAAAATCCAATACTACAAGCCTTTTGGCTATCCAATAATTTATTCCACATGTGCTTTTTCCATTCCATAATTCAATAAATATATTTTTAAACATGTCCATGTCAATGTGAAATAAGTGCCAATTCCTCTCTAAAGAGAGAAAATACAAGGCAAATTACTGAATTAAGCCTGAAGCACAGATTTCTGGGTAATAGTCAGTCCTCTACCTTGCGTCTAGCTGCAGTTTCCAGTGATTCGATGTTATTTTGCTAATGATGAATTGCCTTCTTTAAATTCTAACAAATACCATGTGGATAAAAGCATGATAACAATGAAAACTTCCTTATGTAAATGTGGACAATGAAAAAATTTTCAGTTGTCAGTAGTATACCTTACTTATGAAACAGAGATAATAAAATCTTCCTGCTGTGGTAGGGAAGCATTTTCTTGGCTTGTGAATCAAATGAAGACTTTTGTGTTATGGCCTTGTCTGTTTTCTCTCTGACACCTTAGAGTGCACATTATAGAGAATTTCTTTTCTGAGTGTTGCACCACATTAACAATACACTTTCCATAGGTAAACATCTGGGGGACTGATGTTTTGTAGATATACTTTTACCAGGCTTAGTATTACTGTGGCAACACAATTGTCTTAAAAATGGTTGCCTAGTCTATTTGTTTTCAATCAAGTCTATTACTGGACATACACAATCAGAAATTGTTTGAGGCTGTGAATCTGGAAGGTCCTGGTTTATCATAACAATTGCTGTGCTCTTTTTGGTGACTTTAATACCTTTTTTCCTCTTGATCCTGGCTACCAGATGTTTGTATCAATCACCTCTGGCAAGAACATGCTTGCTTTAGATAGCTACATCTTCATAGTATTTAGATTGTCCCTTTCTTCAGTCACATGATACAGGTGTTTGGGAGAGGTTTGTGTATCAGTATAGTTTTTGTTCCAATCTTATTTTTACCCAAATTCCCAAACATTTTTATTGGTGTCCTTCAAGCTTTTCCAGATTTTCCAGGCTCCTGGTGACTAAATTTTCAATTATCTTTATTATAACCCATAAGTGAGAAACATATTTTTCTTTCTAAGACTTCCAATGAATCACACACAGACCAAAGTTTCCTACATATTTTAAGATGTTATATAATGCCATGGAAAAGATTGAACTTAGTTCAATGTCTTAAATTTTCTCTACTAAGACTTCTGCTGATTCAGTCATTGTTAGAAGTTGATATAAGTCTCAATATAAAATAGGTCATAGCTAAACAAAACAAACAAATAAAAAATGATTATAGAACAATAACATGCTAGCATTCCCAAATTCCTTTGACACAAATAGGGAAAACTTACTGTCTGGCATAAATTTTACTGAAGTAATTTCACATTTTTTAATGTTATTTTCAGCTCTCCATTTCTGAATACAAATATTTGATTTATTAGGATGCTGACTTAAGAAACCCTGACTCAAAAAGCTTAAACATGGTTTCTATATATAGACTGACATAAAGGAAGTCTAGGAGAAACACAGTCTTCTGGGTTTGTCAATTCAGTATCCCATTGACATTATGAAAGCTCAAGTTTTACTACCTCTCAGCTCTGCTGACCATAATATTGACATCAACCTAAAATAGTTCTATACATAGATGTAGAATTACTGTGAAAAATTATCAGGGTTACTTGCTTTCTCCTTCCCATCAATGGTTGAACAAAAAAGGTACCTGAAAATTATTATTGAATACAGAAAAGAAATTTTCCAAAAGCAAATTTCTCCATGGTCTGAATTTTGTTATATTACTATTCCTGAGAAAAATCACTAATAATTAGAATAACTTAGCTTAACTATGATCCATGATGAAGGGCATATGACTTATTTCCTGTTTGTCATCCATAAGCCTACAGGATATCCATATTGCCTATGGGAAGTTTATACCCAACCAAAATTGGAATTATTTTAAGTAAAAGAAAGGAATGCTGTGGTTCAAGAAAACAACTGTAAGTACTATAGGGATGCTGGAAAATTAATGGATTTCCTGATAAGAAAATTTGTGAAGGTTCAGGGATAAAGATTGACTGAATTGCTAAAAACATATGTACTACCTGGTGGATGGGGCCAGGAATTACATTGACTCTATATGTAGTTTTTCGTGATTATAGACTGCAAAAAAGTTCAACCAAATACAAACGTATTTTTCTATGGGGAGTTATGTTGTGGTTTCTCCATTATTTCATTATATTTTTTATTATAATTAAATATACTTATTAAGGGTAAAAACATACATTTTTAAAAATATTCTGTTTTTATTAAAGAGTGTGTTGAAGTAGGTTTCTAAAGGAATGTCAGTCTATAAGTAAAGACAAGATAAAATGCAATAAATGTAAAAATTAATATACTGCTGACACTGCAAGAAAATTGCAATGCTGATATTGCAAGAAACAAGTACCCCTGCCAAAGAAATAAAACCCAAAACAATAAAGATAACAAAAGGTGACTTATAATTAGAGAAATGATGTTAATCAAACAAGAAAGCTGAGTCCGCTTTCCAGGCAAATTTATTACTGGTTTAGGGAAAATCAACTATTAATAAATCAGGGACTTCTATTCAGTTGTGGGCCTGAAAATGAGACACATATAAAGTACAAATCCTCATTGGGGGCTAAAATCTTAGCAAAACAGAAAAGTACAAAAATATTTGTCAGCAAAAAGAGGCTATAAGAAGACCATCATTTCCTGCTATGGCCATGGGTTAGTAATAATATATCCTGAGTATTTTCAATTATAAATCTCTCTGTGAAGTTCAAATTAACAGTAGCTATATAATCGTAAAAAGCAAATATCGATAAATAAAAGCAAAGTTTAAGATAGTTTCCAGTTTAGTAGTGTTTCTTGTAGCCCAGTGGAAGCAAATTGAAACCTATTTTAGAGGAAATCTTTTTCTGTTCAAGCTCTCAATATTTCAACAGATTAGGTTGAGAAAAAAAATATTCTCAATGTCAAAGATGAACAACCATAGATAAAAATAATTCAAACATAAGTAAAAGTCAGCAGAAAAAAAGGAGGAACTAACCCTACCAACACTACCCATCAATAAATCAAATGATTTTTGAAGAATCGGTTCCAAAACATAGAAAAGTTATATGAAATAACTTTTAAAACTAAAGATAAAAATCTAGAAAAGTCAGTACCTATTTGCAAAGATCCGATATAATTCTTGGGATTCAAATATTCATGTTAATATTACAATCACAATAAATGCATTAAATGTAAGATGTAATTTAGCTAAAGAGACAATTAATTACCCATTTATTATTTATTCCTAACAGATCCAGTTTATTAGTACATAGAATGTCTGAAGTATAAGCAACATAAAATACCTAAGGGGAGCATATTGATTAAAAAAATGATGTGGCTATATAATTATCATAAAACTAGGTATTATCAGGGATTTTAAAAATAATTATTAACTTATAAGCTGTTTGAATCATTAATAAAACCTAATAAATCAAAATTGGTAATTTTCCATGAATTTACTGCAACAATCGTCACAAGAAAAAATTTAAAATCCACAAATTGGGAAATTTTATTATACCTCTTTCTTCTGAGGTTGCATCATAGATTGATAAACTGATAAGCAGATAGGGGTGTGTTTATGTGTGTGTATTGTGTTTGAATCTTATTAATGTCTTGAAGAGGCAATGGGAACCTTGAATTTGAGACTGACCTACAATAAACAAAGCAGAGATGCAAGGTTTTCCATGGCATTGCATTAGAGAATATATAAGAAAATGCAGGGATGCAATAATGTTACAATGAACTATGAAAAGCCCAAGCTCAAATGCCTAGTTTAGGAAATAAAAAAATGCACTGATGAGATAGACTATCTGCTTTGAGATGGCTTTGTAGTGCCTGACACTACCCCAAGTCAAGGCTAATGAAGTATACCATCCTTAATTTGCATTTTCCAATATGAATGGATATGATGGGACCATACAACAACAGAGGCCAGATGGTAGAACTTATTAGCCCAAAGCACATGTAATTCCATGATCAGAGTGCCTTCAGTCATAGGGATCTGTGGTGGTGGCTGATAAATCATGGCATATATGAAGTCGAGAGAGTTAGACAAGCACCTTGTGTGTAACCTGTTTTAATTAATAGTAAAAGAAAATGAAAGTTGGCAAGTGAAAGCTGACATCAGCCATTGTGATGGAAAACCACGGCTGGTATGTATATATGAACCAACTCACTAAGTACTCATTAACTTAAAGGGAAGCAAGCTTCCCCTGAGAACAGACCCTGAAACCTCATCACAATTATATCTAGTAAAATATTTTGTTGATTCTTCCTCAAAAGAATTGCAGCCATTGGTTAGAGCAGTTTTACATAAGCAAAAGGGATAATACCTACATTCTTCAAAGACTTTTAGATAAGTTATCTGAAGCATCAACAATACCTACTAAACAAAAATGACACATTGTCAAGTGGTTAGCATGGGAGTTATGAAGGTCTGATGATAAATGGAATTCTTGATGATAAGCAAACTCACAGTGTGCTCGATGGGTTTAAAATGAACCCTGTGGGCATTTCTTCAGTTATGGAACACGTAGGTGGGATATACACATTTGGTGATAAAAGGTCACCTGTCTTGGTTTCCAGACTTACGGGGTAAGAGTTAAAAATATAGGAGAACCAAATGGAACAGGACTTAAATTGTACACTACTGCAACAAACTTGAAATCAAAAGCAGTGTTACATTTATGAAATTGTTGGAAAGATTAGTTCTATTAGCAAAACTATGAAAGATGCAGTAATGGTGATACCTAGAATACCTCCACTGAGTGTTCTTATGTGACTTCTGCAGAGCCATGATCCATCATGGCAGATGAATGTGTACACTTGTATATCACCTTAACCAGGTGGTACCTTTGTTTTGAATTGAAACAGTTTCTACATGTAATACCTTACTTAGAAAAGTTTACCACAGCCACTATCATAAGGGACTTGGAGATGCATTTATTGGTTTGGTAAAGGTATTCTTTTCTACATTGATTAATAAGGAATAAACACACACACGCATGCGCACACACACACACACACACACCCCACATTGATTACAAGTTTACATACATTTCCATATACATTTATGTATTAGATATTTCTTAGTAAATGCCAGTATATTAAAATATTAGAACTAGTTACCAACCCATAATTAAGCAACATGTAAGAGAAATCTTGATGTTAAGTAAGAGCTCTTATTTCAAGATAGCTTGCTATTTTTTATTAAAATAAAAATATATATCATGAAACTTTGAAAGTTGATATACTTTTACAGTAGACAAATTTAGTAATGTGTGAGAGAAAACAGGTGCATTATTTATCCTGAATTTTTTTAAAAATACTGTTTAAATTTTTTTTTCCAGAATTCTAATGCATTGGGCAGAGCAACATTCTGGTAATTCCTCAATAAAGGATTTAAATTTGGAGTTGCTTCTTTTTTAATAAAAGCTGAAGATCTACAAATAGGGTAAAATAATATAGTTACACAAGAACTTTGGGAATAGTTTTTGTGATGTATAACCTCGCTTTCAAAGATTATATTTCTAATTACAAATTACAGCTTGCGGTTGTGCAGATAAGTAGTGATGATGGACAGATGATAAACAGATATACAGAGAGAGGGTTAGGTAGACAGATAAAGAGAGAGAGAAAGAGAAAGAAAAGAAAGAAAGAGAGAAGAAGCAAGGAAGGAAGGAGGAAAGAGGGAGGGAGGAAGAGAAAAAAGGAGAGAGAGAGAAGGAAAAGAAGGAAGGAAGAAAGGAAAGAGTGAAAGAAAGAAGGAAGAAGTTAGGGAGGAAGAAAGGAAGGAAAATGAAATGTATTATTGATCATCTCTTGATGAGTGGTCCTAATTACGAATATCCATAGTCTATAATACTTCATCTCATATTCATTTAAAGGAATGCCTTCTCATTAAAAGTTGTAGCATGATGAATTCCCCCAAAATGCAAATACATTTGGGAGTTAAATTTAATATAAAACTTTAATATAATGGACATATTGATAGTGCAGAACCTTTCTTTCCACAGAAAATCTTAACTTCCAGTGGCTAGAACCAAATTGGCCTTAGATTAGTTGAATATCCCATATACCGTAGAAATTATAGTCATTTACTCCTCCCACTTCACAATTGCCTATTCAGTATTTATTTAATAGTCCTGGAAGGTCCTAAGACTCTGAACTCTGAGTAAAATATTTGTAAACCTTGTAGTTACATGTTTGGAAGAAAATGACATATAAAAAAATCACTCCTGACTAAGTTGAATGAACAGAGTCATTTGTAAATTCCCTAACGATGGTAAAAACATTTCGCCTGTTGCACACACATTTAATCACAGTGTATGTTGTGACAACCAAGGTAAACTCCCTCTGAAGCAAACAGACATGAGGCAGGAAAGGGTATTTGCCAAGAACACATGCTCTGCAATAGACTGGAGGTTCCATCCCTGAAAATACATGTTCAACAAACTCAATTTTCTCATAATTAAAAGGAAGGCTCATTGCCCTTCCTTATAGGTTTGTTTGTTTATTCATTCATTCATTCATGAAAATTAAGTAGGATAATTTACGTAAAGCCTTAGCAGAGTGCAGGTCGTATCGTATGCATTCAATAAATGTAGGCTATTGCATTAACATTGGTACACAGCTGTTGATGATGTGGTGCTTAAGAGTTTATATTATTGATGCATTCTGTAGTAGAGATTTCGAACTATGAGCATATTCCAAAAGAAATTCTGTTATTTTCTCAAGTGTTCTGAGCTGGAAACAGGTGTCCCCAAGTGATCCTTTTTCTGGCAAGGGTAGAGAAACAGTCTCCAAGGTAACGAAATCCCAAACCATATCAGAGTTTAGAAATAGAAATTGGTACTTTAAATTCCACTAAGAACCAAAAGGATCATCAGTGACACTTTGCAGCTCAGTAGCAATATGCTCTGTGTAGTCAACCCTCTATTCACCCCGTCTTCAAGGTTAATAACCAATTATTACCTATTCCATACTAACAACAACACTATTCTATTTAAGTAATATTCAAATTCTTCAGAATTGTTCTATTTATGTTGGAAATTTTGGTGTTTTAAATTAACTATCCGTCTCACCGAATTTTGCTTTCATCGTTTCATGAATAACCCTAAATTGACAATTATAGAATAGAACACTGTGCAATAATATCTGATAATATTTAGTGACTACATACACTATTCCAGGCACTACCAGAGTGTGTTTGATTCTTGAGGCATTTCTAACCAGATCTCTGTGACAGGATGAGAGAGGATTATTGTTCATTCCAGGCGTAGTTGCTTCACAGGTTAGAGGGGATGGGAGGTTTTTCCTAAATGATGAGTTAAGGAGCTCTTCCTTGTCTGAAAATTGTTAAGAGAAATTTTGATTGTCTTATCAGTTTATCCAACACACAAAATTGTATAGACCTCATTCTCTTTCAATTTTTTCCTAACACATTACTCCAGGAGCAGACACTTAAATGCCACTTACTGTGTAACAGGCACAGTGGTAAGCAGTGTGAATATATACAATTTAATCATCACAGTAAGCCTGCAAATTAGTGTTATTATTAGCTTCCTTTAACAAGAGAGGACTGATGTACAAAAAAAAAAGCTTAGGTAAATTGTCAGAAGACATCAGAAATGTCTTTACCTTGTCCCTTTTATTTCGTGCTGATATTTCAAGATCCAGCTTTGCTTGCCTACAGTACCACTCAACTAAGAGTTCTTTTGAGTCTTCCTCTTGGTTTATTCAAGAATACCAACGATGAGGTAAAAAGGGAATGCCAACCGGATTCACACCAATCACAGGAAGGATATTGAAAAAGTAATTTAAATGATCAAAGGTCTCACTAATATATAAAACACATTGGAGGTAGTTGTACATGAAAAACATGTCCGAATTTTACCAGATCTTGTTTGCACTTCGTAATGCACAACATCAGAGACCTCTATCAGGCTGTTATTCCAGGTACATCTGGGAGTTATAAACGTCTCACAAACGTTTAAACATAATTTTGTTATAAAGGTTGTAAACACTAATTATATAGAGTTCAGCTGGCAAAGTCTCAGAGGGATTCTCCCACCCAGTGTAATTTTCCAAATTAAAAAAAAGTTCATGCTATTACATAAAATAATAATAACGATAAAAATAAACAGCAGTAGCAGCTACAATAATACAAGCAACAGCAAGAAGACGAGGTGGAGGAAGACTGAGAAATGCTTCGTCTCTATTAGGCACTTTGCTAAGCACTTTACATTCATTATTTCATGCCATTCTGTATAATTACCTTATGGGAGGAGAACTATTCACATTAACTTTTAATGGATCGCGAACTGGAAGAAAATTCAATGATTTGCTCAAAATCTTACATGTACTCAATCTCAGACTTGACATTTGGACCGATGCTTATTTAATCTTATAATCCATTTACTTAGAACGTGTTTTCTTTATTTGGTGCCATACATACTGAAGCATTTCTCACATCAGAGTTTCTTATCGCAGAGTTTTAGTGCCAGCTTTCATAGTGTTTTGGTGATAATCACTTTCTTTATGTGTATAAACTACTATGGCTTCAACAATGAATTTTCATCTGAAGCTACTTTTTAAGCTTTTTTTGTAAGTTCCAGAAAACTGTTGAAGACTTATGGCTTATAACAGAGACAGCTAAGGGCTTCCTACTATTGTTCTTTTCTTCATTATCATACTACTAGAATTCTTGATTTAGCTTAGTTTTCTGAGGAGCAGATAACAAGATGGAATTATTCGTACAGAAGATTTGTTGGAGAGGGACATGCCTGTGGAGGATAAAGGGGTGATGGAGCATGAATAGGCAGAGAGATCCTCCAGATTCAGGTCTGACATCTGGAAAATGAGAGAAGGAAGGAAGAAAGAGCTTCAGATAGCAGTTCAGCTGTGAGAAAAACTTACCAGAGTGACAGATCAAAGGCTGTCTATTAGAGAAGGTGGCAGGATGGGTGGGTAGGAATGACCTAGTGCTAGGACCTTCTCAGTGTGAAGTCATTAGCTGAAAAGAGCCTGAGAAGAACATAGCCTCAGCTTGAACACTTTGGTGGGTTCCAAATATGTGGCAGCTGGAGACCATTAGCTACCTACATTTCTCTCTTGAAGCAAAATCTGAACAGAAGAAGCTCAAGGCTGGTACAACCACTCAATTGTCTGTCAATCTAGGTATGTTCTTATCACTATGATTTAAATACTGGAATATGAGTTGAAATGATGTGAGCAATGCTTATCCTTACCCTTTAACCCCTTCCAACATCTTCAGCTTGTACCACATTCACAGTAGTATACCAACTTGAATAGTCCTAGTGGGAGGGAAGAAAGAGGATAGAAAGATCCAAGGTCCCTGGATAACTTCAGGAAAAAATCATCACACCAGGCTAGTTAGAGAAGAAAGAGAAATGTCTATACTCATTTTTTAAAAAAATGCTATTATAGTGTTCTTTACACACAGCTAGGTTTCAACCTTAACTTATACAGTCATATTTAGACATGAACTATAAAAATTTTGCTGTGGCAGCAATGCTTAGGGTAGATTAGAAAAAGGGATTTTTAAAATAAGTTACTCTATAAGAAAACACTGTGACAATACAAACTCATTTTAACATCGGCTTATGCACTACTGTTTTGATAGAGAGAGAAAGAAACTTAAATTTCTCAAGATGAAACCAATAGGATTTGCTGACATGATGAGATGGAAAGAAAATTAATGGAGAGTCCAAGATCTTGAAATTGTTGATTGGGTGAATGACGATACCATTAAACAAAACAGGAAGCATGAAGATAGATCAGGACTATTGGGAGAAAGATGATGAGTTTAGCTTTGTTGAATTAGATTGAATTGCTGATGAAACATTTAAACTTAGCTGCCCCATGAAAGGGGAAGATTGAGTCTGTTCAGCAAGTGAAACAGATTCTTTATGAGCACACTATGTTTCCCTCTAAAATTTTCCTAAACCATTACAGAAAGTTATGCATATGAAATAAAGTCATAATGCAGTATTTAGGATACCCATTTGTAATGGATGATGGTTTTTTGTTTTGTTTTGTTTTTGTTTTTCATTTACCACATATGGAAAATATCTTTGGATAGTAAAATGACATTTTATGTATTCTGTACATTTTCTAGCTTAACTGTTATAAACCAAGTATCAGAGTGAAAGGATGACATTCTTTCATATTGTGTCTATATCCAGAAATGACTACTTCCTTTTCACCTCATCCTCATCTACTTACCTATTAGGAATATAGAGAAAATTATAGGTAAAACATAAATTCCAGGTATTTCTCTCTTTATTTTTACTTTTGACATGATCTATTCTAAAACTTCCTAAAAACAAAACAAATCAGGTTTATTTGCATGTAAAATTATAAAAGCTTTTATTTACATTAAATTTGAGTTTTAAGTTATAAAAATAGCATTCACTTTGTTTTCTTCACACTCTGATTTTATACAGAAAGGTTGTGCAACAGTAAACCTTACCATGGTTTGTGTTTATATTTATGGATTTGAAATTTTCCCCTAGTTAAGAAAAGAAATTGAACATCTGTATTTATTATTTTATCTCCATCATTTTCATTATTATTATTTTTTAACCAATGTAGTTCTTACTGTTGTTGTGATTTTTACCCCAGATGCAATAGGTGTGGATCCAGCCAGTAATTATTTCATTCAGACAAGGAGATTGCATTATCTCAGATTGTCTGGAATGATAAAAATTTATCCAACTTGCTGCAAGGAGTTTATCTTCACCATAAAGTTATCACTTTTCTTCCTAAATTGAATTATCTAATAGAAAAAGTACACAGGGCCTTCATCTACTGTCTTTTCCCACTTCTTTCATTTTTTATTATCTTTTTTTAATTGTTTCAAAATATTATGGTGATAAAAATGATTTGGTTACATATATTGATTTTGTTATGCTTCAGTCAGGGTTATAAGTATGTCCATCACCCAGATTAGGATTTATTGAACCTCTCCTCCCCTCTCGGCTCTGCTTGATTTCCAGTGAGTTTAACTTCCCTCTGTGCACGTGTGCCCATGGGTTAGTTCCAATTCAATAACGAATATATGTGGTCTTAGTTTTTCCATTCTTTAGATATTCCACTTAGCATAATGGTCTCCAGTGCCATCAAAATTGTTGTAAAAGGCATTAAGTCATCTTTCTTCATGTCTGCATAGTATTCTATAATATACATGTGCCACATTTTGATAATTCACAAAATTGATGGGCACATGGGTTGATTCCACATCTTCGCAATTGTGACTTGTGCTGTAATAAACACTCAAGTGAAGGTGTTTTTTGGATAAAATGACTTCTTTTCCTTTAAGTAGATACCCAGTAGTGGGATTGCTGGATCAAATGGTAGAACTACTTTTAGTTCTTTGAGGAATTTACATACTATTTTCCATAGAGGTTGTACTAATTCACAGTCCCACCAAAAGAGTATAGTGTTCCTTCCTCTCTGCATCCATGGCAGCATCTATTGTTTTGGACCTTTTAATAAAAGTCATTCTAATTGGGGTAAGGTGATATTTCACTGTGGTATTCATTTGTATTTCCCTGCTGATTAATGAAGTTGGACATTTTTTTTTCATGTGTTTATTGGCCATTTGTATATGTTCTTTTGAAAAGCTTCTGTCCATGTCTTTTGCCCACTTTTTAATGATTTTTTCTTGATGATTTCCTTGAGTTCTTTGTAGATTCTGGTTTTAGCCTTTTATTGGATATATAGCTTGTGAATATTTTTTCCCATTCTGTAGGTTGTCTATTTGCTCTGTTGATTATTTCCTTAGCTGTGCAGAAGCTTTTTAATTTAATCAAGTCCCATTTATTTACTTTTATTGTTACTGGGATTGCCATTATGGTCTTCTTCGTAAATACTTTGCCTAGGCCAATATCTACAAGAGTTTCTTCTAAAATTTTCTTCTAAAATTCTTATGATTCGTGACTTAACATTTAAGTCTTTTATTGGTCATGAATTAAATTTTGTGAGTAGTGAGAGATATGGATCCTGTTTCATTCTTCTGCATAGGGCTATCCAATTTTCCTAGTACCATTTATTGAATAGGGCTTCTTTTCCCCAGTGTATATTGTTGTCTGCTTTATCCAAGATTAGTTGGCTGTATGTGGATGGTTTTATATCTGGGTTCTCTGTTCTGTTCCGTTGGTCTATATCTCTATCATTGTGCCAATACCATGATATTTTGGTTACTATTGCCTTGTAGTATAGTTTGAAGTCTGGCAATGTGATGACTTCAGATTCATTCTCTTTACTTAAGATTACTTTGGCTCTTCAGGCTTTTTTCTGTTTCCAAATGAAGCATAGAATTATTTTTTCTGTCTCTGTGAAATATGACATTGGTATTTTGATGGGGATTTCATTGAACTTGTAAATCACCTTGAGTAGTATGAGCATGTTAACAATATTGATTCTGCCAATCAATGAGCATGACATATTTTTCCATTTATTTGTGTCATCTGTTTCATAATTCTCTTTGTAGAGAATCTCTCCTTTGCTAAGTATATTCTTAGGTATTTTATTTTATTTTTATTTACTCTGAATGGTATTGAGTATTTGATTTGACTCTCAGCTTGACTGTTATTGGTGTAAAGGAATGGTACTGATTTGTGTACATTGATTTTGTAACCTGAGACTTTGATGAATTTACTTATCAATTCCAGTAGTCTCTTGGTGGAGTCTCTGGGGTTTTGTAGATATAAGATCATATCTTCTGGGTATGGGCACATTTGTGGCTATGACTTGGATGGGATAAAGGCAGTATATGTAACCTCAAGGTTTGTATCCCCTTAATATTTTGAAGTAAAAAAAAAAAGGATCATATCGTGAGCTAAAAGTGATAATTTGTCCTCCTTATTCCCGATTTGGATACTTTTTATTTTTTTCTTGCTGATTTTGCTTGGCTAGGACTTCCAGAGCTATGCTGAATAGAAGTGGTAATAGTTGGCACCCTTTTCTTGTTCCAGCTCTTGGTAGGAATGCTTTCAGCTTTTCCCTACCCAGTGTGATGTTGGCTGTGGGTTTTTCATATATGGTTTTTATAATCTTGAGATATGTTCCTTCTATGCCTAATTTGTTGAGGGTTTTTATCATGAAAGGGTGCTGAATTTTGTAAAATGCTTTTTCTGCATCTATTGAGATTATCATATGGTCTTTGGTTTTGCTTTTGTTTATGTGGTGAATCACATTTATTGATTTACATATGTTGAACCATTCTTGCATCCCTGGGATGAAGCCCATTTGATCATGGTGGATTATTTTTTTTAATGTCATGTTCAATTTGGTTTACTAGTGTTTTATCCTAGGTATCCCTGAGAGGGAAGAAGAAAACTCACAAAGGCTGGAAAATCTATTTGAAGAAATAATTGAGGAAAACTTCCTTGTTCTCCTAGACATTTAGACATCCAGATACAAGACTCTCAACAAAGACCTAGTAGATCCATTGCAATGAGCAAATAACCAAGATAGATAATCGCCAGACTAGCCAAAGTCAACATGAAGGAGAAACTCCTGTGAGCTGTGAGGTGAAAACCTCAGGTAACTTAGAAAGGAAAACTAATCAGTCTGACCACAGATTATCAAGTGAGATGTTACAAGCCAGAAGGGAGTGGGGCTCCACGTTCATTCTCCTTAAACAGAACAATTTCCACCCTAGAATTTTGTATCTTGAAAAATGAATTTTCAAAAATGAAAGAGAAATAAAGATTTTTTCAGACAAGCAAACACTAAGGGAATTTGTCAAGACCAGACCTGCTCTGCAGGAAATACTCAGAGCCTTATCATCCATGGATCAGCACAATAGACACCAAACAGTATAAAGCCACCCAAAATCTAAAGCTGAAAGCTCATATAAAACAATAGCACAAGAGATAAAACAAAGCAATAAGTTACTAACCAACACAATGAACAGAACAGCAACCCACTTATCAATTCTATCAATCAATGTGAACAGTCTGAATGCCCCACTCAAGAGACACAGGCTGGTTAAATGGATGAAAAAAATGCATCCTAAGTATATTCTGTCTCCAGGAAACACACCTAACCCATAAGGACTTATACAGAGTCAAAGTGAAGAGATGGAAAAAATATTTTGCACCACTGGAAACCAAAGATTGCAGGTGTAACCATTCTCATATCAGAAAAATTAACGTGAAATCAATAATAGTAAAGAAAAAGATGGTCTTTATATAATGGTAAAAGGAGAAATTCAACAAGATGACATAACAATCCTAAACATTTATGCACCTAATGCAGGATCACCTGGATTCATAAAGCAAACCATACTAGTTCTAAGCAAAGAGATAAATAGCAGCATCATAATTGCTGGGGAATTCAACACCCCACTCATGGACTGAACAGATCATCCAAGCAGAAAATAAATAAACACTGGATTTAAATGGCACTCTAGCACAAATGGGCCTAGCAGACACTTACAGAACATTTTA
Source organism: Indri indri (assembly GCA_004363605.1). Lineage (NCBI taxonomy): Eukaryota > Metazoa > Chordata > Mammalia > Primates > Indriidae > Indri > Indri indri. Next base: position 19,174 of record RJWJ010026143.1, read on the forward strand.
CCCCAAAACTACTGACTATAAATTCTTTTCATCAGCATATGGAATATTCTCCATGATTGATGATATCTTAGTACAAAAAACATGTCTCAACAATTTTAATAAAATGGAAAGTATATCAGGTGTCTTCTCAGACCACAGTGGAATAAAACTAGAAAACAACTACAAGAGAAACACTCATTTTGCAAAAAGTCATGGAAATTAAACAACCTGCTGCTAAACAATTATTGGTTAAATGATGAAATTAAGATGGAAACCAAAAACTCCCTGAAACTGAATGACAAAGGGGACAGAAGTTATCAAAATCTATGGAATATAGCAAAAGCGGTCCTAAAGAGAAAATGTAAAGCCTTAAATGCCCACATCAAAAGGACAGAAAGATCACAAATTCACAATCTAATGTCGCTCCTCAAGAAACTAGAAAAAGAAAGGCAAATCAAGGCCAAAGCCAGCAGAAGAAAAGAAATAACTAAGGTCAGAGCAAAACCAAATGAAATGGAAAACAAAAAACAATACAAAGGATCAGTGAAACAAAATGTTGGTTCTTTGAAAAGATAAACAAAATTGATAGATGTCTTTCTAGATTAACCAGGAATAGAAGAGAAAGGACCCACATAAACTAAAACAGAAATGAAAAAGTAGATATTACAACTGATACCACAGAAACACGAAATATCATCTGGAAATACTATGATAATCTCTATGCACATAAGCTCGGAAATGTAAAGGAAATGGACAAATTCCTGGACACACATGACCTGCCAGGACTCAATCAGGAAAAAATAGAATTGCTGAACAGACCAATAACGAGCAAGGAGATTGAAGCAGTAGCAAAGTCTTCCAACAAAAAAAGCCCCGGATAAGATGGATTCACAGCCAAATTTTACCAGACCTAAAATGAAGAGCTGGTACACATGCTGCAGAAATTATTCCATAACATAAAAAAGAAAGGAATCCTCCCCAACCCATTTATGAAGCCAGTATCACCTTGATATCAAAACCATGAAAGGACACAACAAAAAAAGAAAATTACAGACCAATATCCTTTATGAATATACATGCAAAAATCCTCATTTTTTTATTCTCTTTGCCCACTTAGCAGCTGAAATAAGGTAGACAATATTTTTTGCTCACGTTTTTTCCCTTACTATCCATCAGTGCGATAAAGATTTAGGCTGTACAATTTGATACAAAAGTGCAAGACAATTTAAAACAGTATTTAAGACTGCCTCAACCAGAGTTACACCTGTCCTACACAATTAATTTATGACAATATTTACTTATGAAAGAATGCCTATGAAAATAAAAAATATATAAAGGAAAGAGGTTAGTTTCCAAAATTATCCTACTAAATCTTCAATAACAACATTTACATAATATATTTATTTAGATATAGGTAAAGGAGGAAAACCAACATTACAAACTGAATTTTTCTTTCATTTTAATATTTACATGTAATTAATTTGTGAGGATTTTATTCATAGCTCATTAAACAAATAAAAATAAAATAAATTTGGGATAATGAAACACACACATTAGGAGCACTGTTTATTTCCTGTACCATAGAAGAAAGTAAATGTTAAAGGCAAATTCAATGTTGAAAAGTTGAAAGAACCAGTGGGAAATGTTCTGTTAGTGCTTATTCAAGAAACCATGACAGTAGTCAAGTATCTTTATTTGATACTTCAATAGAGATATTGGGATATATATGTGTGTGTACACACACACACACAAACACACACACACACAGTACCTAAGAATCAAAGAGAAAAGTCATAGTGCATACACCAAAAAGGAAAGTAGAAAAATATATATTTTTCAATATATAATCTTGCAGAGGAAACATTGGAAACTCTGATAAATCAAATTTGTGATATCTATATCTTAATTTTCAAAATATTTACATTCCTGAATAAATACATAAATATGCAAATGGGGCCTATAAAGGAGAATAAAGCCTTAGAGAATCTTTATATTGTAAATTATCTCAAAGACACATAAAAACTTTTTTTGTTTTTGGTAGTTAAAAAATTAACTTTTCATTTTAAAATTTTTGTAAATTTACAGAAAATTGTTTATTTTTTTTTTTGATCCAGACCAAGTCTTTTACCTATTAAGATCTTTTGCGTTTTAGTTCTTCTACCTGGAATTTCCCTCTGTTTGATCTTTAAGTGACTGTCTCCTTTTATCATTAATAGCTAATGCATTGAATTTTGTTTCTTTTACTTGTTATAACAAATTACCACAAGCAGTAATTAAAACATCACAGATTTTCTAACTTACAATTTTGGAGTCCAGAAGTCCAACATGGATCTTATTAGGCTAAAATCAAAGTTTCGGCAGAGTGGTGTTCATTTCTGGAAGCTGTAGGGAGAATTTATGTGTTTCTTTCAGTCTCTTATTTCTCTAATTCTGACTAGGTGCTTACCAGACAGGCTACAGAGTTGATTTCCAAAGTTTTACCTTTGTTTTCTTTCTGTTGTGGATTTCATAGCTTCCTTTTTTGTTCCTTTAATGTCTGATGTTTCATTTATTTCTCTAAAGCCTCATATGGAACCAGAGATGACCCGTATAGCCAAAGCAATCTTAAGCGAAAAGAACGAATTGGGAGGCATCAATTTACTAGACTTCAAGCTATACTACAAGGCTATAACTAAAACAGCATGGTACTGGCACAAGAACACAGACATAAACCAATGGAACAGAACTGAGAACCCAGATATAAAAACATCCTCATATAACCATCTAATCTTTGACAAAGCAGATAAAACATACACTGGAAAAAATAATCCCTATTCAATAAATCATGCTGGGAAAATTAGATAGCCACAGGTAGAAGACTGAAACAGGATCCACACCTCTCACATCTCACAAAAATCAACTCATGGATAACAGACAGAAACCTAAGACATGAAATTACAAGAATTCTAGAAGAAAATGTTGGAAAAACTCTTACAGACATTGGCCTAGGCAAAGAATTTATGAAGAAATTCCAAAAGGCAACCACAGCAACAACAAAAATAAATAAATGGGACCTGATCAAAGTAAAAAGCTTCTGCACAGCCAAGGAAACTCTCACGAGACCAAACAGACAACCTATGGAATGGGAGAAAATATTCTCATGCTACACATCCGATAAAGGGCAGATAACTAGAATCTATATAGAATTCAGAAAAATTAGCAAGAAAAAGTCAAACGATCCCATTAAAAAGTGGGCAAAGGAGATGAATAGAAACTTTTCAAAAGAAGATAGACTAATGGCCAGCAAACATATGAAAAAATGCTCAACATCTCTAATAATCAGGGAAATGCAAATCAAAACCACAATGAGATATCACTTATCTCCAGTGAGAATGGCTTTTATCAAAAAGTCCCAAAACAATAAATGTTGGTGTGGATGTCAAGAGATAGGAACACTCATACATTGCTGGTGAGACTGCAAACTAGTACAACCTCTGTGGAAAGTAATATGGAGATTTTTCAAAGAGCTAAAAGTAGAACTATCATTTGATCCAGCAATACCATTACTGGGCATCTACCCAAAGGAAAAACAGACATTCTGTAAAAAAGACATCTAGAATGTATATAGCAGAAAAATTCACAATTGCAAATATGTGGAAACAACCCAAGTGCCCATCAGTATGAGTGGATTAATCAAATGAGGTACACATATACTATGGAGTTCTACTCAGCCACAATAACCAATGGTGATCTAGCACTTCTTGTATTATCCTGGATAGAGCTGGAACCCATTCTACTAAGTGAAGTATCACAGGAATGGAAAAACAAACACCACATGTACTCGCCATCAAATTGGTGTTAACTGACCAACACTTATGTGCACATAGAGTAGTCACATTCATCGGGTATTTGGCTGGGAGGACGAGATGGGTATATTCACACCTAACGGGTACAATGTGCACCCTCTGGGTGATGGACATGCTTGCATCTCTGACTTGAGTGGGGCAAAGGCAATATACATAACCTAAACATTTGTACCCCTGTAATATGCTGAAATAAAAATAATAAATAAATAAAATTATGGGAATTCATTAATTTAAAAATTATTTTTAAAAATTCAATTTCCAAATATTCTTACTTTTCTAGAAATT
>RJWJ010026144.1:0-23290 GCA_004363605.1 Indri indri
TAAAGATAAAAACCAGGCACTAAATGTGGAGCAATGCGGTATTTGCAGAGTGGTGTGTATTGATGATATTATTGCTGGTGAATGCTGAGAAGTTGTATTAGATCAGATCCATATGGACCAGGCATCACCGGCAACATGCATACGGCAGAAGCGTGCTAGATTTGGGGACGCTAAGTATGACAATTAATTTATTACGTGAATCAAACCAGGAAGATGTAAAGTATAATCTGTTTTGAAAGAGAGCCACGAGAATCTTTGTGTACAACGTTTAGTTTTATTGTAACAAAGCAACTCGTACATTTTAACATTTAAAACTGAACATCTTTTTTCCTTTCCAGTGAAACACAAAGAAAAACGGCAAACTTTTTACAACAGAAACCGTTTTAAACTTTCTCAGAAGCAGAGAGAAGAGCGCAACGGGCGCCGTGGACCCATCGCCCGGCTGAGACGGCGCTCAGCACCTGCTCTGTTCTCCCCTCCCCTCCTTTTCTTGCCTGGAATGTCTTAAAGCAAATCACAGACGTGTCATAAAAAGAAAATTTAAAAACGAAACAGAACAGAAATTGCAATACAGAGCATTGTTTCCAAATAAGATCCTTCACGTTCTGCAGGTTTTCCACCAAGCGGCGGGGGCTCCAGTTCAAGTTAGGAGCGGATTTTATTTTTAAGGCTGCGATGTCAATGGCAAGAGCACTTGTTAAACACCACCCAAGGAGAAGCTATGTTGTCCGAAGGCCCACCGAACCCTCCAAACATCCCCAACCCACCCTTTCCTGATCTTCTCTGATCTCACTTCTTTTATTTTCATTTTTTTTTTTTTTACAGGGATGTGCAGGGGCAAATGCTTGCTGTTCATATTCGTGGGGATACAGATGTGGGGAAAGGAGGGAAGCTGGAGTCCTGCCTGCCTCCTCCAGGTGCCAGCAGGGCCAGGGCAGTGGGAAATCGTCCTGTTCTCCCCCATGGCAGGCGAGAATTCTACCACTGAACCACCCATGCCTGTTCTCCCCCATGGAGCACAGTGGTGTGTGGATTCTGTAACGTTTTGGTTAAGAAAGACAGGGATACGAAGGGACTTGGGACAGAAAGTGTTCCCCCCCTTCCAAATAAATTGTGGGTCAGGATAGAGAGGACGGAAAGGAGAGCTTAGGAGGACTAGATGACCGAACGGATGAGAAAAGAACAGACCACCCCCGGCTGGCAGGGCTCAGACAAAATTATAAAGGACGCTTGGAAAAGGAAGGCTGACCTCCGTCAATGTTCTGTTCATCTTCCTCTCTCTCTTTCCCCTCCTCCTCATCGTCCTCCTTTTTTAAAAATTGTTTTTAATCATTATGGATGCATAATGGTTGGGGGTATATAATAGTATGGGCCACATCACAGATATTTATGGGGTCCGTGTGATGTGTTGATACAGGCATGCAATGTGTAATGATCAGTTAGGGTAATGGGGTACCCATCACCTCAAGCATTTATCATTTCTTTGTGTTAGGAACATTCCATTTCCATTCTTTTAGTTATTTTAAAGTGTACAATCGATTATTGTTAACTATAGTTGCCCTATTGTGCTACCGAATACTAGATCTTATTCCTTCTATCCACCTATATTTTTGCACCCATTAACTCTCCCCACTTTATCCCCGCTCCCTGCTACCCTTCCCAGACTCTGCTAACCATCATTCTACTCTCTATTTCCATGACTTTAACTTTTAAATTTCTTGGCTCCCACATAGGAGTGAGAACATGTGAAATTTGACTTATTTCACTTAACATAGATGTCCTCCAGTTCTATCCATGTTGTTGCAAATGATAAGATTTTATTCTTCTTTATGGTGGAATAATGTTCTATTAGGTGTATACACCACATTTTCTTTATCCATTTGTCTGGGTGGACACGTAGGTTGATTTCATATCTCGGCCATTGTGAATAGTGCCGCAATAAACATGGCAGTGCAGATAGCTCTTTGATACACTGATTTCCTGTCTTTTGGATATACACCCAGCAGTGGGATTGCTGGATCACACGCTACTTCTACTTTTAGTTTTTTGGGGAACCTCCATAGTGGCTGTACTAATTTACATTCCCACTAACAGTGTGTGAGAGTCCCCCTTTCTTCACTTCCTTGCCAGCATTCATTATTGCCTGTCTTTTGGGTAAAAGTCATTTTACCCGAAAGGGGTAAAGTTTTGATTTGCGTTTCGCTGGTGATGAGTGATGTTGAGCATTTTTTCATATACCCGTTGCCCGTTGGTATGCCTTCTTTTGAGAAGTGTCTATTCAGATCTTTTGCCCATTTTTAAATTGGATTATTTGATTTTTTCCTATTCAGTTGCTTGAGCTCTTTATATATTCTGGTTATCAATCCCTTGTCGGATGGGCAGTTTGCAAATATTTTCTCCCATTCTGTGGGTTTTCATTTCACTTTGCTGATTGTTTCTTTTGCCGTGTGGAAGCTTTTTAGCTTGATGTGGTCCTGTTTGTCCATTTTTGCTTTGGCTGCCTGTGCTTTTGAGGTGGAACTCAAGAAATCTTTGCCCAGGCCAATGCCTGGAGAGTTTCCCAAATGTTTTCTTCTAGTAGTTTCATAGTTTTGGGTCTTATACATAAGTCTTTAATCCATTTTGATTTGATTTTTGTGCATGGTGAGAGACATGGGTCTAGTTTCATTCTTCTGCATGTGGATATCCTGTTTCCCCAGCACCATTTGTTGTCATTTTTATCTTCATCTTTATCTCCTCCTTCACTGTCTCATGGCCATCTTTGGAAAATACAATCTGTCACAAAGCCACTGTGGCCCACGCGACCTCTGCCATGGCCACCTTTCTCCCCATCCCACCACTCTACACTCCCCGCCTCTCTTTCTGGTCCTGGTTATTATTGCCGCATAACAAATCACTCCCAAACTTAGCAGCTTAAAATAACTATTTAATTTTGTCCACTATTTTGTAGGTCAGGAATTGGGAAAGGGCTCAGCTGGGTGGCTCTCACATGGGGTCTCCCACATTCCCACGTGGTTGAGGTTGATGCTGGCTGGGAATGCAGTTGTCTGGAGGCACAACTACACCAGCCGCCCAAGGTGGCATACTCATGACTGGCCATCAATGTTGATTGGCTGTCAGCTGCTACACGTTGCCTCTGTGGTGGGGTAGTCTCTGGGTGGTTGATTTCTTCCATCGTAGCTAGTTTCCCAGAGGGTGAGCATCCCAAGAAAGTCAGGTAGAATCTGCATGGCTTTTTCTGACTATATCTCAGAAAGTGGCAGTCTATTCTTCTCTACTCTATTGGCCAAAGCAGTCACAAACCTGCCAAAATTTAAGGGGAGGGGACATAGACTCCCACCTCTTGAAAAGGGAGTGTAAGGTCACATGGAAGAAGGGCCTATGGGATGGGAGAGATCCTTGTGCCATCTTCAGAAGATCCAATCTGTCACACCTTCCATATTGGTTCTGCAGAGAGTGTGGCCAGATGCTGTCTTTGGTAGCCTGTTCTGACTTGTCTGTTTCTGCCTCAGGAGGGTCAGGGCACTGGGAGAAGAAGCTTTCTGCCTCGTCCTGCTGTCTCTTCCCACTGGCTTTGTTCAGCCCCCAGCTGGCTGCCTGGCCCAGTTCTTCCCAGACTTCAATTGATTCAGTTGACTCTCACCATTCTTAGATGAAACCCTGTGGAGATGACGCTATTCCCAAGTCAGGATTTTCATCAAGATAAAAATCTATGTAGTGACCCAATTTACTATTTGTCACTTCAATCCTGGTCAAAAATCACCAAGTTTCTTAAACCTCCTCCCAGGGAAACTCAGACCTTGCTGAGGGTTGACCAAATGTTGTTTCCCAGAAATCCGGGATTGTGGCAATTAATTTTGACACGTTCTGAAAGCATCATTGGTGGAGCTTGCTCTGTTTTGGTCCTGCTTTCAAAGTTTCCTCCCTGGCGTGTGTGTTCATTCTCTCCTTTTTACTCTGGTTTTATCAATATGTTCAATTTTTTTCCTGTTGCTCTTTCCTTCCCCTTAGTGCAGCAGATTTTCCTTCAGCTTCCTTTGGAGCTGGAACTGGGCTTTGTCACTGGCCAGATGGTTTACTTAGGTTGAGGGGCCATGCTGTAAGGGAAGTTCTCAGAACCCACGCCAGGGAGACACCCACTTCAAGGGGCCCAGGCGCCTGTGATTCCCGGAGGGGCAGAGTGGGGTGTCTGTGGAATGTCTTGCGCGGTAGACATTCCCACGAGTCCATGGTACAACCCCTGCGCCCTGCCCAGCCCCCTGCTCCAGACTTACCTATCCCCATTCCCACCCAGATACTGACTGGAGCTTAGTATTAATGAATTTGGAAATAGAAACAAGGCTGATGTGGCTGGAGCACAGTAGGTGGTCGGCTCTTGTCCAGCGGTGGCACAGGGAAGCAGAGAGGGAGCTGGGGGCCCCGGGGCCCAGGGTAAAATGTGCAGATTTTGTTCCAAGTAAAATGGGCTTGAAGTAGGAGAACACCATGGTCTGATTCATGTTTTCAAAAAGATCAACCTCGTAAATATGAAGTGTCGGCCAAGATGTTGAGCAAAAGACTCTCTCATGAGGCTGGTGGGAACGGAAGTTGTACAAATGCTAAGCAAACCAGCACTAGCCCTATGACCCAGCGGCTCCACTCCTGGCTGAATGTTCTGGAGAAATGCATGTGTGCAACAATGTTCATAAGAACACTGTTCACATTGGTCCCAGAAGGACCTGAGCGTCCATCGGCAGGAGAATGGACAAATGCATTGTGGTATATTCTTATAATGGAATGAAAAAAGAACCTACCACTGCTACAAGCAGCAACATATGTGACTCTCACAGCACAATGATGAGACAAAGGAATAACATGTGAGAGTATACACAATATGCTTCCATGCATACAAAGGTTAAAGACAGGCAAAATAAGACATTACTAAAGAATGCATACCTAGATAATGTAGATAGTGAAATAATAAAAGAAAAGTAAGGAAAAAAATGTCCATTAACAGATAAATGGATGAAAAAATGTGATATATACAAACAATGGAATATTATTCAGCCTTAAAAAAGGAGAGCCTGCCATTTGTGACAACAGGGATGAACATAGGGGACACTATGCTAAGTGAAATAAACCAGTTGGATAAGAATAAAGACAGCAAAAATTCCACTTATATGAGGCGTATAAAATAGTCAAACTCCCAGAAGCAGAGAGTAGAATGGTGGTTGCCAAGACGGGGAGGGGAAATGGGGAATTTTTCTTCTACAGATGTAAAGTTTCTTTTATGCAAGATGAGTAAGTTCTAGAGATCTGCTGTACGACATAGTACCTATAGCTAATAAGGTATTGTGCATTTTAAAATCTGTTAAAAAATTAAAATACGTTAAGAGGATAAATCTCATGTTAAGTGTTCTTACCAAAAACAAAACAGAACAAAACACCCTGCAAAAGAACACAAGGAAATTTTTGGAGGTGATGTTAAGTTCAGTATCTTGGTTGTGGTGATGGTATCACGAGTGTATGCGTATGTCCAAATGCATCAAGATTTGTACATAAATGTGTGCAGTTTTTTGTGTATCAATTTTACCTCAATACAACTGAAAAGAGAAAAAAAGAAGAAAGAAAAGCAAGGAAAAGATTATCATAGAAGACAGGATGGTGTTTACTGCTAAGGAGGAGGAAGAAGGTCATGATTAAGAAAGAACACATGATAGGGAGGGCCAAAAAAAATTAAATAAATAACAGCTGTGCAGGAGGCAAGTCCTTTACTCCTTTTCAATGGACACTGTTGTGCCTGTGTGTGATGTTTGGAGCAGTTGCAGCCATCTGGTGACCATGAGGGCAGACACTGATCACACTTCCAACCTACTGAGTGGGGAAGAGGGAAAAGGTGGGACGTGTCTGGCTCCCTGATGACATCTTTAAGTCACTGAACTAACCCTGGAGCTGTCCTGCTTTTGGACTTCTCATTATGGGGAATAATAAACCTTTGATTGTTTAGGCCCTTCTGAGTTGGATAGTCTGTGACTTGAAGCAAAAAAGCATGATTAAAGTATTAATAGAAGGTTTGGGGGATATTGGGTTTAGTGGGGAGCACAGTCTAGCTCTATCCTTTGCAGTTTGCTCCCCTAGTAATACCAAGCAGTCACGTGACCCATCTGATGTGGGCCCTGTAAGGGGGTCAAAAGCCTGTCCTGCCTCCTCTCTCAGAACAGAATGTTTGCCTTTCTAGGGATGCACCTTTTCAGATTGTCTTCTTTCACCTAGCAATATGTATTTATGTTTCCTCCATGTCTTTTCATGGCTTGATGGCTCATTTCTTTTTAGCACTGAATAATATTCCATTCCATCATCTGGATGTACTAGTTTATTTATCCATTCACCTACTGAAGGACATCTTGGTTGCTTCCACATTTTGGCAGTTATAAATAAAGCTGCTATAAACACCTGTGTGTGCAGGTTTTTGTGTAGACATGTTTTTGACTCATTTGGATAAATATCAAAAAGCTCAATGGCTGGACTGCATGTATGGCAAGAGCATGTTTGTTTAGTTTTGTAAGAAGCTGCCAAACTATATTCCAGGTGGCTGTACCATTTCACATTCCCATCAGCAATGAATGAGAGTTCCTTTCACTCCACATCCTCACCAGCATTTGGCGTTGTCCGTGTTTCGGGTCATCACCCTTCTAACAGGTGTGTGGTGTGGTGGCATCTCATTACTGTTTGCATTTGCAATTCCCTGATGACAAATGATCTGGAGCCTCTTTTCACAACCCTGATTGCCACCTGTATATTTTCTTTGGTGATGTGTCTGTTTAGATCTTTTGCCCATTTCACAATCAGATTGTTTATTTTCTTATTGTTGAGTTTTAAGTGTTCTCTGTATATTTTGGATACAAGCCCTCATCAGATACGTTGTTTTATAAATATTTTCTCCCACTTTGTGGTTTATCTTCTCAATTCTCTCGACAGTGTCTTTTTCAGAGCAGAAGTTTTTAATCTTAATGAAGTCTGGCTTATCAGTTTTTTCTTTATGATCATGCTTTTGTTGTTTCTAAAAAGTTGCTGCCAAACTCAAGGTCATCTAGATTTGCTCTTATGTTAGCTTCTAGTGTTATAGTTTTGCATTTTACCTTTAAGTCTATGATCCAGTTCGAGTTAATTTTTGTGAAGGTGTAAGGTCTGTTTCTGAATTCATTTTTTTTTACCTGTGATTTCCACTTGTTCCAGCACCGTTTGTTGCAAAAACTGTATTTTCTCCATGGTATTTCCTTTGCTCCTTTGTCAAAGGTCAGTGGACTGTATTTGTGTGGGTCTATTTCTGGGATCTCCATTTTATTCCATTGATCTCTTTGTTCTTTTACTGACACCACACTGTCTTGATTATTGTAGCATTACAGTAAGTGTTAAAGTTGGGTAGTTCAATCAGTTAGCTGGGATTTTCACTGAGATTTTATTGAATCGATAGATCAATTTGGAAAGAACCAACATCATAGCAATATTGAGTCTTCCTATCTGTGTGCATGAAATAGCTCTCCACTTATTTAGATATTCTTTGATTTCTCTTGTCAGAGTTTTGCAGTTTTCCTCATATAGATCTTATACATATTTTGTTAGATTTATACCTAAGCATGTATTTTTGGTGCTAATGTAAATGGTATTGTGTTTCTGATTTCAATTAAAATAACTTAAATTGTTCATTGCTGGTAGAAAAGAAAGCAATGAATTTTTGTATATTAGCCTTGTATTCTGCAACCTTGCTATAGTCTCTTAGTTTCAGAAGTTTTTTTGTAGATTATTTGGGATTTTCTACACAGACAATCATGTCATCTGTGCACAAAGAGAGTTTCTTCTCAATTTGGCTTCCTTTTATTACCTTTTCATGTCTTATTGCATTAGCTGGGAATTCCAGCACAGTGTTGAAGAGGAGTCATGAGAGTGTACATTCTTGTCTTGTTCCTGATGTTGATGGGAAAGCATCTACTTTCTTACTATTAAGCATGATGGTAGCTGTAGGTTTTTTTGTAGAGGTTCTTTAACAGTTTGGAGAAGTTCTTCCTATTCCTAATTTGCTGAGAGTTTTTATCGTAAATTGGGTGATTCATTATTGAATTTCGTCAAATGCTTTTTCTGCAACTATTGATATGATTATATGATTTTTCTTTTTTCACCTGGTGATGGAATGGATTACATTAATTGATTTTTAAATGTCAAACCAGTGTTGCAGACTGGGAATAAATCTGACTCGGTCATGGCGTATAATTATTATTTGTTATTTTTTTAAGAGACAGGAGTCTCACTCTGTTGCTCAGGCTGGAGTGCAGTGGCATAGCTCATTGCAACCTTGAACTCCTGGGCTCAAGTGATCCTCCCTCCTCTGCCTCCTGAGTAGCTGAGATTACAGGCATGCACCACCATGCCCAGGCTATAGAATTGTCTATTTGATCTTTTGTTTATTTTTGTAGAGACAAAGTCTCACTATGTCTCCCAGGCTGGTGTTGAACTCCTGGCCTCAAGTGATCCTTCTGCCTTGGCCTCTCAAAGTGCTGGTATTACAGGCATGAGCCACTGAACCTGGTCCTGTATAATTATTGTTATATATTGTTGGATTTGATTTCCTAGTATTTTGTTGAGAATTTTTGTATCTATGTTTATGAGACATATTGGTCTATAGTTTTCTCTTCTTGTAATGTCTTTGGTTTTGCTATTAGGGTAATCATGGTCTCATAAAATGAGTTTGTAACTGTTCCTTTTGTTTTCATTTTCTGAAAGAGATTGTAGAGAATTAGCATAATTTCTTCCTTAAGTGTTTGTGAACCTATCTGGGCCTGGTGCTTTCTGTTTTAGAAGATTATTAATTATTGATTGAATTTATTTAATAAATAGAAACCTATTAAGATGATCTGTTTTTCCTTGTGTGAGTTTTAGCAGATTGTGTCTTTCAAGAAACTGATCCATTTCATCTAGGTTATCAAATTTGGGGGCTTAGTGTTGTTCATAACATTCTTTTATTATACTTTTAATGCCCATGGGATCAGTAGATTGCCCTTCTTTCATTTCTGATATTAGTAATTTGTGTCTTCTCTTTTTTTAACTTAGTTAGCCTGGCTAGAGGTTTATTAGCCTTCGAGGTTGGATCATTTCAAAGAAATAACTTTTGGTTTCATTGATTTTCTCTGTTGATTTCCCATTTTCAATTTATTGATTTCTGCTTTGATTGTTATTTCTTTTCTTTTGCTTACTTTGGATTTAATTTGTTCTTCTTTTTCTAGTTTTCTAAGTGCAAGCTTAAAGTATTCATTTCAGATCTTTCTCCTTTTTTAATATGCACATTCAATGCTATAAATTTCCCTCTAAGTACGACTTTTGCTGCATCCCACAGATTTGTATAGTTGTATTTCCATTTTTGTTTAGTTCAAAATATTTTAAAATTCCTTTTAGACTTCATATTTGATCCACTGTTATTTACAAGGGTGTTGTTTTGTGTTATTTTAGGGATATCCAGCTATTTTTCTGCTATCACTTTCTAGTTTAAAATTGTTATGGTCTGAGAACATACTTTGTATAATTTCTATTTAAAAAAATTGTCAGGGTGTGTTGTATTGCTTAGCATATGTTCTATTTTGGTGAATGCATCATGTGAGCTTGAGAAAAATGTGTATTCACCTTTTGCTGGATGGAGTATTCTACAGATGTCAATCAGATCCAGTTGGTTGATGGTGTTGTTCAGTTAAACTGATTTTCTCATTTTCTGCTTGCTGGATCTGTCAATAACTGACAGAGATCTCCAACTACAATAGTGGATTCTCCTTGAAGTTCTGTCCATTTTTGCCTCATTTATTTTGATGTTTTGTTTTTAGGTGTATACACACTTAGAATTGTTGTGTTCTCTTGGAGAACTGATCTCTTTAACATTATGCAATGCTCCTCTTTATCCTTGATAATTTTTCTTGTTCTGATGTATACTTTGTCTGAAATTAATATAGTTAGTTCAGCTTTCTTTTGATTAGTGTTAGCATGGTATATCTTTCTCCATCCTTTCACTTTTAAAATCTATTATCAAAAAATAATTCTGAAGCTGAGATGATCTTTTAGAAAGAAATTTAATTGTGGTAACATACACATAATATGAAATTTATTTTCTTATTATTTTATGTGTACAGTTTACTAGTGTTATGTATATTCACACTGATGTGCAAACAATTTTTAGAACTTCTTTCACCCTGGAAAACTGAAACTCTGTACCCATTAAACAACTCCCCATTCCCCCCAACCTCTGGTCCTGGCAACCACCATTCTACTTTCTGTCTGTAAGAACTGACTTCTCTAGGTACCTCATATAAGTGGATTTATGTACTATTAGTCGTTCTGTAGTATCTTATATCACTTAGCATAATGTCCTCAAAGTTCATCCATATTGTAGCATGTGTTAGAATTTCCTTCCTTCTTAAGGCTGAATAATATTCCATTGTATGTGTATATATATTTTGTTTATCCATTTATCCATTGATGGACATGTGGGTTATTTCCACTTTTTGGCTACCGTGAATAATGCTGCCATGAATATTGGTTTACAAGTCTCTCTTCGAGAACCTTCTTTCAATTGTTTTGGGTATAAATCCAGAAGTGGAAGGAATTTCTGGATTGTATGGTAATTGTACTTTTAATTTTTTGAGGAATTGTCATACTATTTTCCACAGAGCCTGCATCATTTTACATTCCCACCAACAGTGCACAAGAGTTCCAATTTGTCTACATCCTTGCCAACACTGGTATTTTCTGTTGTTGTTGTTTTTGATGGTAGCTATCCTAATGGGTGTGAGGTGATATGTCATCGTGGTTTTGATTTACATTGCTTAATAAATAGTGATGTTAAGCATCTTTTCCTGTTTTCCTTATTGGCCATGTGTATATCTTCTTTATAGAATTGTCTACTCAAGTCTTCTGTCCATTTTTAAATTGGGTTGTTAGTTTTTGTTGTTAAGTTGTAGGAGTTCTTTATATATTCTTTTTTTTTTTTTTTTTTGAGACAGAGTCTCACTCTCTTGCCTGGGGCGAGTGCCGTGGCATCAGCCTAGCTCACAGCAACCTCAAACTCTTGGGCTCAAGCAATCCTACTGTCTCAGCCTCCCGAGCAGCTGGGACTACAGGCATGCACCACCATGCCCGGCTAACTTTTTCCTATACATTTTTAGTTGTCCGATTAATTTCTTTCTATTTTTAGTAGAGACGGGGTCTCACTCTTGCTCAGGCTGGTCTCGAACTCCTGAGCTCAAACAATCCACCCACCTTGGCCTCCCAGAGTGCTAGGATTACAGGCGTGAGCCACCGCGCCCGGCCCTTTATATATTCTTGATATTAATCCCTTTAAAGACATGATTTGCAAATATTTCCCCCCATTCCTTGGTAGCCTTTTCACTCTGCTAATTGTGTCCTTTGATAGACAAATATTTTAAATTTTGGTATTGTCCATTTTATCCTTTTTCTCTTTTATTGCTTGCACTTTTTTTGTCACAGCCAAGAAATCATTGCCAAATCTGGTGTCATGAAGTTTTCCCCTACGTTCTAAGAGTTTCAGAGTTTGGGTCTTGCATTTAGGTCTTTGATCCATTTTGAGTTAATTTTTATATTTGTTGTAAGTGTCTACCTTCATTTTTTTTTTCATGTAGATATCCAGTTGTCCTGTCACCATCTGTTGAAAATGTTGTCCTTTCCTCATTGAATGGACCTGGCACTCATAAAAAATAATAATGTAACCATATATGCAAGGGTTTATTTCTGGGCTTTCTGTTCTATTTCACTGGTATTTATGTCTGTCTCTATGCCAGTACCGCAATACTTTGATGTAAGTTTGTAGTATGTTTTGAAATGTCCAACTTTGTTTTTTTTCAAGATCATTTAGACTTCTTAGAGTCCCTTGAAATTTCATATGAATTTTAGAATGAATTTTTCTATTTCTGCAAAAAAATCATTGGAATTTTGATAGAGATTACATTGAATCTGTAGATCACTTTGAGTAGTCCTCCTTTACTTTTGTCTGTATATTTTAAGTGGGTTTCTTACAGACAACATATAGTTGGGTCTTTGTAAAAAATCCACTCTGACCGACTGTTTTTAATTGGTGTGTTTATACCATTGATGTTTAAAGTGATATTGATATAGTTAGATTAATATCTACCATATTTGTTATTGTTTTCTATTCGTTGTCCTTGTTCTTTGTTTCTTTTTTTGTTTTCTACTCTTTTTCTGAATTCTCTGGTTTTAATTGAACATTTTATGTGATTTCATTTTTTATGAAATACTTTAATAAATATCAATTACACTTCCTTGTAAAGTGATTATCCTTGATAGCCTTTAAATCCCAACGTATCTTCTGTATCTAAGTCTGGTTCTGATACTTTCTCTGGCTTTTCAAACTGTTTTTTTTTTTTGTCTTTTAGTATGCCCTATAATTTTTTTGAAATCTGGGCATGAGGTATTGAGTGAAAGGAACAGAGATAAATTGACCTTTACTGTGAGGTATAGGGGGAGAGGAAGCCTGCTACAGTACTATGATTACATCTCAGTCTTATATTGAGCGCAGGCCCCCAGGCTGTGACCTTCCCCTGTGCCTCTCAGTTCCACCTCCCTCCCTCCCTTTACGCTCCAACTAGGTGAGATAAGAAGGCTCA
Source organism: Indri indri (assembly GCA_004363605.1). NCBI lineage: Eukaryota > Metazoa > Chordata > Mammalia > Primates > Indriidae > Indri > Indri indri. Next base: position 12,657 of record RJWJ010026144.1, read on the forward strand.
GGGGATCAGGAGTGGGTATTTCTCTTCCCCCATGTGGGAAGCTAAAGGGAGCTGGAGTTAGGCATTTCCCTTTCCCCAGGCCAGTTAGGCTCTGATAAAATAGTTTCTCTAGAGGGAAGGCCTTGCTAAGAAGAACAGCTGCTCTGGGCATATTTCAAAACGGCTGCTTTCTTCCTCCCAATGCTGGAAGCACGAAGCTTGAGTACATCTTTGCTCTTCACTGTGAGAACCTGGTTGGGCTCCCAGTTGGTAAAGCTCTCAAAAGTGTAGGAGCCTTCTTAAGATCGAATCCCCTTGAATTTTTAACTCTAAGACTTATCCACATGAAGTCTCCAGCAATTTGTCAATTATAGTTTAGGTTTTCCTACCCTTCCATTGGTTCACATGGAGGTTTCTTCTGGGCTTCTCCACCAGGAAATTGTGATTCTCTCCATTGGCCTGTCTTGTCAACTTTTGGGAGAGTGGTTTGCCCTGTGACCTCAATTCTCTGGAGCATCTAAGAAGTGGTGTTGATTTGTAGTCTGTTCAGACTTTCTCCTGTTGTATGAATGGCAGCGACACCTTCCAAGCTCCTTACACACTGGACTGGAAACTGGATGTCTTTGGGTCCTTTTGTTGTGTTCCCCCACACTGAATCCTGGCTGCCTTGTGTAACCCGTAGAGTTCTGTTAAAGGAAAGGTGTGTGATTTCTGAGGGTAAGTCACAAAAAACATTGATATTTTCATATTTGCCTTTCTTGAATTGTTTGCTTTGGCAGAAGCCAGATGCTTTGTCATAAAAATATTGAAATGGTCCTATGGACAGTCCCATGTGGGGAGTAATCAAAGCCTTTCACCAAAAGCCAGCACCGACTTGTGAGCCACCTTGCAGGTGGAGGGTGTTGGTCTTCTGGCCCTAGTCAAGCCTTCACAAGACAGCAGACCCAGTTGGCATCTTGCCTGCAACCCCATGCCAGAAACTCCTATGCAAGCCACTTTCAAATTCCTATCTTACATAAACTATGAGAGATAATCTGTGTTCATTGTTGGTTAAGCCACTAAATTTGGGGGTATTTTTTTATGCAGTAGTAGGACTCATAGAGACTAATACAAACTTCTTAGCAGGGTAGGAATGCTCTCCACATTACCCCCTGACAGATGCTTCCCTTGCCTTGCACAAATTCCTCCAGAAATATTAAGCTTGCTGCTTCACTGGGAAGCTCATGTAATTGCTGGACAGGGATTTGGAAATATTTATCACTAAATATTTATGGACGGGCTAGAAACTTCTTAGCATTTGCTTCTGTCATCTGTGTGAATTTAACTGATGTTGGTGGAGTCCACTCACAAGGGATGTGAAATAGTTAATCAAGCCACTAGCCACCCAAAGTCAGTTCAAGCCGGGTAGCTTAGGCTTGCTTGATGCTGTTGAGATGTTTGTAATAGAGGGAGAATTAACCCTTTGGGTAGTGGCTTGTAGGCCTTGAAGACACTCTTTTCTGATGCTTAAAAACACAAGCATCTGATCATCAAACTCAGTTATCGATCTATAGTGAGACTGATAATCTAGTGAGACAGTTCAGTGGAAGGGAGGGAGAAACTTGCTGCTGTGGAAGCACCCAACTGCGTGACAGATGGCTTCATGAGGACACAAGTCCCCTCTCACTAAATGTCCAAGCACAAGGGGACCAATCGCTTAGTCGTCATGACAAGAAGGAATTCTGATTGATTTTGAACATGCTTGGAAATCTGATTCTATGATGGCTTTCAACTAAGTTGGCTGTAGAAGGAGTTTCTGTAAATTGAATCACATCTTCCTATTAACTTCTAAGATAAGATCTAGGTTCCCATAAAAGAAATTGTCCAGTAGACCAAGTGGAAGTGAGTGTGAGCAGGCCTGTGGCAGATTTACATTTATGCAGATGAATGTATATCTAAAGCTCGTTTAGATCTTTGCAGCAGTTTTCTGACTCCAGATGTCACTTCTCCAGTTCTCGCCCTCTTTTTCCATTTTTTCTCCACATACTTGGATCTTGTGGATCTTGTACTCCAGGATGACCTCATTCATCTCATTAAATATCCATGTCGGGGTGGTCAAACTGTGGCCTGTGGGCCAAGCCCAGTCTGCTGCCAATTTTCCTAGATAAAGTGTTGGAACCCAGCCACGCTCATTCGTTTACATATTGTCTGTGGCTGCTTTAAGCTTCAGCTGCAAAGCTTAATGACATGAGGGGTGGAAGCACAGAGAGAGGGAGATGGGAAACTGCTGGATGTGAGCACAGAGGGCAGGGCCACCAGCCGTGGAGTGCAGGCAGCTTGTCGAGACCGGCAAGGACAAGGAAGTGGATTCTCCGCTGGAGTCTCCGGGAGGAACCAGCCCTGCCGACACCTCGACTTCAGCCCAGCGAGACTGATTGTGGAGCTCTGACCTCCAGTGTGTGTGTGTGTGTGTGTGTGTGTGTGTGTGTGTGTATTTAGTCATTTTGTTGATGTGAATTTTACACAACATAAATTGACCATTTTAAAGTGTCTGATTCAGCGGCCTTGAGTGCATTCACAATGTACAATCATCATGTCTATCTGTCTGCAAAACACTGTCACCTGCCCCAAAGGAGATCCCCAGTACCCCTGTCTCCCAGCCCTGCAACCACCGCTCTGCTTTCCGTCTCTATGGCTGTACCTGTTTTGGATATTTCATACAATCGGAATCATACAACATGTGACCTTTTGTGTCAGACTTCTTACACTTACCATGTTTTGAGGTTCATCCACTTTTTATCATATATCAGTTCTTTGTTGCTTTCTTTTTTTTTCCTTGCTTTCCTTCTCTCCTTCCCTCTCTCCTCCCTTCTTTTCTTTCTTTCTTTTGAGACAGGGACTCACTCTGTCACCCAGGCTGGAGTGCAGTGGCGTCATCCTAGCTCACAGCAACCTCAAACTCCTGGGCTCAAGTGATCCTCCTGCCTCAGCCTCCCGAGAAGCTGGGACTGTGGGCACACGCCACTGTGTCCAGCCTTTTCATTGCTTTTTATGGCCCAGTAATATTCCATGGCGTGGATCCACCACTTTTTATTCATCCATTCATCAGCCGATGCACATCTGTCTGGGCTGTTTCCACTTTTTGGCTACTGCGAACAGTGCTGCCATGAACATTCGGGTACGAGCATTTGTTGGAAGACCTGTTTTCAATTCAAATTTGTGTTGTTATAAGCCACTGTGTTTGTGGCAATTTGTCACAGCAGCCATAGGAAACTAGTGCAGGCACTAAACCAATCAAAGAGCACCCCCGGCCCAGTACTGAGTCACAGATTTGGATGTGGGGCTGGACTCCAGACGCGTCTCAGAGTGCGGAGTTGACGGAGCTCACTCGGGCTTGGAGAGAACATTATTCCAGCTGGCCAGCTCCCAGCCCCTACCAGGAAGGCCGAGTCAGAGCTCCAAAGAGAAAGAGAAAAAGCTGAGGGCCCTCCCTGCCAGCCACGCTGCTCCCTGCCCCTCCTGGGGCTGGCTCAGTGGGGATCTCATGACCCCCGCCCCCGCCCCGCCCCGCCCTCAGCAGGCTTCAGTCTCATGGGACTGTCCTTCGTGCTCAGAGAGTGATAAATTTGCCTTCTGTCGGGCCAGAGCCAGCAGGCCTGCCTCGTCCTCCTTAATTAGACCTGCCACCAGCCGCCACTGCCCCGGCAGCATGCAGCCCCTTCCCAATGAGGCGTGGATTATTGACACACGGTCAAGACCCTGAACCTGCCATGGTTGTTTCAAGACGATGGCAGCATGGATGCCGATCCAGTGCCTGGGCCCGAAATCAGGGTTTCTCTGCCCAGCCTTTCCCCTCACTACAGCAGCTGTCCTTCACGGAGTCGTGCATGCACCCTCCTCACATTTAACCGCCTTACTGACCTACTTTTTATTCTGAAGCCACACAGCCATTCCCCGTGTTCTGTCCCGTGTTAACTGGCCACCCGAAGGACACTGCACATCCTTTGTCTTCCAGCTGGGGTTTTATTTTTTCTTTCCTACTCTCCTTCCCTAACAGGGGTTTTCTCTCTCCGATGCACATGATCTCGTGAGCCATAATGATTTAAGAATTCTTTCTGGAAGAATGAAGTTCTGTTATTCGCGGCAATGTGGGTGAGCTTGGGGGACATTGTGTTAAGTGAAATAAGCCAGGCATGGAGAGACAAACCCCGCGTGATCTCCCTTGCATGTGATCTGAGGGCCGAGGAAGTTGAGCTCAGAGAAGTAACGAGTAGAAGAGAGGTTACTAGAGGCTGGGTAGGGAGCGGAGAGGGGAGGACAAAGTTCGGTTAACAGATAAGAAAGTACAGCGAGGTAGGAGGATTGAGCCTGGTGTTCTATAGCACTCTAAGGTGGCTATAATTAGCAACAATTTGTTGTCCATTTTCAAATAGCTAGAAGAGCGGATTGTGAATGTCCCCAACACAAAGAAATGATAAGCATTTGAGGTGACGGATCTGCTAATCACCCTGATTTGATCATTACACACCCTACACATGTATCAAAATAACACAATGTACTCCATAAATATGTCCGATTATTTATTATGTGTCAAGTAAATATAATAATAAAAAGCAAAAAGGATTCTTTTTAGCATTTTATTTATATATTTATTTTATTTTATCTGTGTTGCCCAGACTAGAGGGCGGTGGCACCATTGTAGCTCACTGCAACCTTGAACGCCTGAGCTCAAGTGATCCTCCTGCCTTAGCCTCCTGAGTAGCTGGAACTTACAGGCATGTGCCACCACACTTGGTTAATTTTTAATTTAATTTAATTTTTTTTTTTTTGTAGAGATGGGGTTTTGCTATGTTGGCCAGGCTGGTCTTGAATTCCTGGCCTCAAGCGATCCTCCTGCCTCAGCCTCCCAAAGTGCTACTTTTTGGCATTTTTAAAGAGGAATTTCTCTTCTCCTGCTTGTGAATCTGAGAGTCATTGTTCAGAAAGAGTTTCAAATCAAAGCTTGGCTACTGTGCGACCTTGAGGCGTGTTCTGTTATCTCTGGTTGCTCAAAAACACCACCCTAAAACTTAGTGACATTAAATGGATCACCCCAAACGTAGTGTCTGTTGTGATTTCTATGGGTCAGGAATTCTGGAAGTGCTTGGCTGTGCGATTCTGGCTCGAGGCAGGTGGAGGGGTGGAGGGAGAAGGGGGTAGGAAGGGCCAGAGTGGGTGGGGTGGGGGGAGGATGGAATGGCCAGAGGATGGCAGGGCACATTCCGGAGTTAGTTTGGGCTTCCTTGCAGCATGGTGGGACTCAGGGCAGTGAGACTGTTTACACAATGGCTAAGGGCTGCAGCATGAATGCTCTAGAGCATTAATTGGAAGCTGCAAAACATCATGGCATCACTTCTGCCCTACCCAACTCACTGTCCGATTGCTGAAGTCAGCCCAGATTCAAGGGTAGGGTACACAGACCCCTGCCTATTGGTGAAAGGAGCTTCCAAGAATTTGTAGCCTCCACAAGGAGATCATTTCCTGAGTCTCAGTTTGCACATCTATGAAATGGGCCTGATAATTCCTCGCTCGAGGGTTGTTGAGAAGGTCCAATTAAGTAGTAATTAAGTAGATCAACCTCTCCTCTTCCTCCTCCTCAGCCTACTCAATGTGAAGATGATGAGGATTAAAGACCTTTATGATGATCTATTTCCACTTAATGAATAGTAAATCTGTTTTCTCTTCCTTAGGGTTTTCTTAGTAACATTTTCTTTTCTCTAGTTTACTTTATTGTAAGAATATAGTATATAATACATATAACATACAAAATATGTGTTAATGCACTATGTTATTGGTAAGACTTTGGTCAAGAGTAGGCTATTAGTAGTTAAACTTTTGGAGGAGTCGAAAGTTACACATGGATTTTCAACTGCATGGGGAGGGGGGGGTCGGTGTCCTTAACCTCAGTTTTGTTCAAGGGTCAACTGTATAACTAAAGGCTTGAGGTCAAAGGGCTCTGACCATCTTGCCCCTGAGGCCGGAGCTTAGGCTTGTTCTTGCAAGGCCCGCTTCAGCTGCTGACTTTTATCACCCTTAGGGGTCAGAGCTCCTTTGGGACCTTCCAGGGACAGGTGGGTGGACCCTCTCGACAGCCCTGAGCTCCATAGAAGGTTCCCAACTTCTTTCCCAGGAGGTCTCTGCAACTGCGCAGGCACATTTCTCTGAAAAGGAGCTGTTTTCCTACCGGTACAGCCCACATGTTGATGAGTGCTTTTAATTTATTTTTTTAACTTAGAAGAACTTTTTATTTTTAAATAATTTTCAGTGTACAGAAATATTGCAAAAATAGCACAAAATAATTTTCAGTGTACAGAAACATTGCAAAAATAGCACAGAAAGACTGTAAAACCTTCACCCATTGTTGTTACCATTTTGTATAACCTAAGCACAATGACCAAAACCAGAAAACTAACGGTGGTCCAATACAACGAACTGATCTACAGATCTTACTCGAATTTCTCCAGTGATCCCACTCGTGTGTTTTCTGTTGCCCAGGATTGAATCCAGGATCTGGCAGTTAGTTGCATTTAGTTGTCATGTCATGAGGAAGGGTTTGGCGCAGCCATTGTGATGTGGCCATAGCAAAATGGATGGACAGCAACATAAAATCAAGTGTTCTTGATGGCCATGTGGCAGGGACAACAGACACTACTCCCTCTATTCCATCTGTGATTTCCCCCTGTCACTCTGCAATCATTCCCAAATCCCACTGCATTCCCCACCTGATCCCCGAGTTTCATCCTGTTCCTGACCCCTTCCGAGCCTGGAGATCGCAGCTGGCTATAGGGTAAGACTTAGAGATGGGCAGGCTGCGTGATGGGGAAGTATCTGTATTTGCAGACTTTCAAGCCATGAACTTCCATGGGTGCAAACAAAACACCCATCAGCGCAAAGTGCATTAACCCTTCCCACCACCAAGAGGGCACCTGTGGCCATTTGCACACCTTCACTTTGGGCTCATGCCCAGATGGAGTTACAGACAGCCTTTGAGGGTTCACCTACAAGAAAGTGCTTCTGCACTCAGAAATTCGAAGAGCTAAATGTTTGAATTCTTTTTTTCAGAGACAGGGTCTTGCTCCATGGCCCAGGCTGGAGCGCAGTGGCGCAATCATAGCTCCCTGCAGCCTCGAACTCCTGGCCTTAAGTGATCCTCCCACCTTGGCTTCCCAATGCTGGGATTACAGGTTCTAGCCACTGCGCCTTGCCTTAAATTCTTAAAATTCAAATAGTACACACAAAAGAATATCTTTAGGTATAATTTATAAAGTATAAAACAAACATCTACAAATCCATGGCTCGATTGAAGGAACAGAATGTTGCCAAATCTTTGCAAGGGTTTGCATTTTAGTTCTCGAAAAGACAACCTGGGGTTCATCATTCTATCCCTCATTCTGATGAGCTCTGGGCAAATTTCCTCTGCTCTCCAGATGTCAGCTTTTTCGTCTGCTCTAGGAAGGACTAGGATGCAAAGATCTCTGAGGGCCTTTCCTGTTTTGGAGTTCTTATTCCAGGCACGGTTTAAAATAAACTTGGTCAAAGACTCTTACAAAAAATGCCAGGGGAGGTGTTTGATTTCCACTTGTGTGCTTGCAGCCAGAGTTGCTGTCAAGGGCAGAGATAAGTCCGATGTGAGTGTCTTGGTGTTGTGAAATTTGGAAACATCTTTTCTGAGACCCCTGAGCCTGTGTCTTTTATTGATCGTTGAACAGTCAAGCTCACCTGTGCCGGAGAGGCAAGCTGCTGTGATGGCTCCCAGCCTTCAGCTGTTTGGATTTTTAAGCAGCCAGCTCTCCCAGGGTAGCCCTTGTTGCATTTTCGGGATCCATGCAATCGGTATGTGTAAGTGGAACATCGAGGTCACCAGCCTCCTGCAACCTGAGTAGGGCCCTGGTCAGGCCGACAGCTGCAGGGTTTCCTAGGAGAGCATCATTTTCTGCCGACTGTTGGCTAACACAATCCACCCACATGTTGGGGAAGCTGCTCCTTTGATATGTGCAATGTCTACAAATGTGGTCACACTGGGCAGAGACTCTTCCTGGCCCTTAAAGAGGTCACCTAGGTGGCATTTATAGATTTCTGTGAGCAGGAAGGGTCATTCCACAGCACAGCAACCAAGAAATCACTGAGACTAAGTGTGGGGACTGCTGGGCTGGGGAGGAACTTTTCCTTCTGACCTGGAAAGGACTTGGCTCTTCCTGGACCCCTCTTTGCCACGTGGTTCCATCCCCCAGATTTGCTCTGCACTTACGATTTGAACCACATCCGGTGTCTGGTTTCTTCTTCCAGACAGGGTCCCTGTTTGGGCGACTGCACAGGCAGCTGTCTGTCCTTTTTCTCTTTCCACCCTCTCCCCACAACCGGCCCCGGACCCGGGTGGTGATACGTTTTGTTCTCACGGAGGGGTCCCAGTCATGGGCAGAGGTGGTCAGTTCTGGCGCATTCTCTGCAGTGGCAGGGGCTGTGTGCACTCCGTCCTCAAGGGGTGGGCACCTGCGGGCATCTCACACCTGCTGCCTTGTCTTCAGCATGTGCACCTACAGGTGCACAGAAAGGGCAGCTCACTCAGAAAGCATCAATACAGCTAGAGGGTGTCTGCCTCCCAGAGCAGGGGTGGCAAACGCTACGGAGGCCCCTAGGCCCCTTGGCCCCTGGCAGCCCTGAGCTTGCTCTGCTGCCATGTCTGGAAGCTGTAGCGGTTAATTCCATGTGTCAACTTGACTGGGCCACATGATGCCCAGATATCTGATTACACGTTATTTCTGGGTGTGTCTGTGAGGGTGTTTCTGGAAGAGATTAGCATTTGAATTGGTGGCCTCATCCAACCCATGGAGGGCAAAAGGTGAAGGAAGGTCAAAGTCCCTGTCTCTGCCTGACTGCCTGAGCTCAGGCATCAGTCCTCTGCTCTCGGACTGGGACGTGCACCAGCACTCCTGGTTCTCAGGCCTTCGGACTCAGAACAGAAGTTCCAACCAGCTTTTCCTGGTCTCCAGCTTGCTGGCTGCAGATCGTGGGACATCTCAGCCTCCATAGTTGTGTGCCAATTCCTTACAGTAAATCTCATTATGTATCTAGGTACAGTCGCCCCCCCCCTTATCTGAAAGGGATGTCATCCAAGATCCCCAGTGGATGCCTGAACCCACAGATAGTACTGGACCCTATACATAGGGTACCTACCTATGGGAAAGTTTAATTTATAAATTAGGCACATTAAGAGATGAACAACAGCACTGGTAATAAAACAGAACAATTATAACAATTTACCGTAATAAGAGTTATGTGAATGTGGTCTCTCTCTCCTCTTAAAATACCTTGCTGCCGTTGTACTCACCCTGCTTGTGGTCTGTCGACCTGATAACTGAGGCGGCTACTAAGTGACTGATAGGTGGGGAGCGTCTCCAGCAATTGATACACTGGACAAAGGGATGATTCATGTCCCAGGCAGGACAGAGTGGGATGGTGCGAGATTTCATCATGCTACTCAGAAAGGCTTGCAGTTGAGCACTTGTAAGTTGTTTATTTCTGGAATTTTCCATTGAAGATTTTCAGACTGTAGTCAATTGTGGGAAACCGAAAGTGCAGCAAGTGGAACTGTGACTCAGGGTGCCCACTGCATGTACCCTCTCTCTCTGTCTACATCCCACTGGTTCTGTGCCTCCGGAGAACCCTGACTAGTGCTCAGGTGATTCCTTAAAAGGGAAGGTACCCTTTTTGGCAGGAGAGACTGGGAAGCGTGGAGACTCTGCAGGGAAGGCCACCTGGCAAGGACCTGAGAAGCACATCTAGGAGCCGAGGGCCATCCCTGGCCAGCAGCTGGCAAGACAGCTGGGACCTCGGTTCTACATCCATGAGGAAATGTAATCTACCGCGAAACCCTGAGCAGAGAAGCCAGCTAAGCCCTGCTTGAGCTTCTAACTCACAGAACTGGGAGACAGGAAACAGGGGTTTGAAAAGCTATGTTTGTGCTGATTTGTTATGCGGTGGTAGAAAATGAATGCACACCCAGCACTGTCTGGAGGGACAACCAAATGCTGGCCCCTTTCTCTTTCCATCCAGCCTTTGATGAGCCTGCTCCAACTCTCTGTCTGACCTTTGGCGAGTCCTCCTCTCCTGCCCAAGGCCACACAGCCTTAAGGGGAAGAACTGGGATCTATATCTAAGTAGTCTGTTGCTGGAGTCCACCTGTCGGACAGCTCTGCTGTGCGCGGCGCCTCCTGAGCCGCTGGGGGAGCAGACACTGCCTCTGGGTCACAAAGCTCGCTGCTCCGGCCCTTCCGGGGCCCCTTCACTTATTCCTGGAGATAGTTCCAGGCCACGATTTAGGCTCAGATTAGGCCATTCACGTCAGTCAAACTGGAAGCGAGACACTGTCATCAGAGATCAAGGATACACAGAACTTGCTCTGGGACCTTGTCACTACTAGAAAGGGGATCGTAGCTTCAGGGCATATCGGCATGTTGATTCTTTATTCATTTCCAGATGGAGCAAATATTACGAACTCTGATGCAGTTCTACCCCCTTTGGTGGCAGCTGCTGGGTTCCAATTACTGGATCCGGGGCCTCTCCCAGCCAGGACCTAGAGGCAGCAGGACTGAGGAGATGCCTCCAGGGGAGAAGAAGGACACCCACACTGCTCTCCT
>RJWJ010026145.1:0-23175 GCA_004363605.1 Indri indri
ACCCCACACCCGCCTGGTCTGTGGAAAAATTGTCTTCCACGAAAGCGATCCCTGGTACCAAAAATGTTGGGGACGGCTACCCTAAAATATGACTCCTTGACGTATTGAACTAAAGAAGTAGCCTCAAGGCTTCTCTGACCCTCCGTCTCTCCCAAAGCACAGAACAAGGCTATTCTCTAGAAATTAGACCTGCCAAAGAGAAACACGGTTGTCTTCAGTCACTTCCCTGAAGTGACATAAACCAGAGAAGATTAAACTTCATATCACAGAGGAAGAAACTGAAAATTAAACGTCACACCTAAAGCCCCCAACAAATTTTGTCCAAAGTATTTTATTTGTTCTCCAGTCTCATTCAGTTTACAAGGAGAATTATTTACAGGCTAATTTCTCTCTCTAAGGTCCATTCATCTCTCCTAAAATCATTTATTCTCCCTCTAAAGTTGCCTAGACCCCCTACTTCCCTCTCTTCTACTAAGAGGGTATTTAAGCTTCAGGTATCTGGCCCTTCTTTGAGTCTCATACTTGGTGTATGGCTCCTGTGTTTATGTACATTAACAAATTTATGTGCCTTTTTTTCTGTTAATCTGCCTATGGTCAGTTTGTTTTATAGACTCAAATTATTAAACTTTAAGAAGAGGGAGAAAAGGAAATTCTCTTTTCGCTTCTACAATTTCATGATGATATTTTTTGAAATTCTCTAATTTTAATTTGTATCTTTTCTGTCATCGAAAAGTTGTTTATTAGAGTATTTAAAATTCCCGGGGGAAGTTATTTCTTAAATTTTTAATTTCTAGTTTGATTCTCTTACAAGTAGCTTTGTTTGCATAATTTTTACTAGATGGTAATTGTTAATAGTTTTTTTGTCACTAGTATGCAGGCAATTTTTGTGAATGTCATCGTGCATTTAAGAAAAAAGGTATGTGTTCTATCATGTGACGGAGTCCAAAATATATAACCCTACATTATTGGATATCTCTTTTGTAGTTTTTTATTCATTCACCTTTTTTTGTCCTGTAATGGTGGACTTTTTTATATCCGTAATGGTGTGTTAGACTCTTCTATTATTAGTACACTTTTTCTAATTTCTTCTTGTATCTCCTATAGGTGTGTGCTGTGTACTCATTTTTCTTGGTATAGTAAACTGCAGTTTCTTTCATCTACAATGCTGTCTTTCATGAATTAAAGTTTAGAGAGTCTTCTGATTATTTGACAGTCTTTTATTTCTGCATCATCATTAATTTCCACCTTTTATTCCCTACCCCAGCCCTACTCTCCCACTTCACCATTAGGTGTCGAAGAAGTATCTACATTTTCTGCAACAAACTTTTCTCTCTCTGAACTGGTGCATCTCCAAGCCTACTATTTCTGTCCCTATGCACTGTCAAGCTTGTTCATTTCAATCCACAAGTAGCCAGTGATCTCATATGAGTATTTTGTCACTAGAGTCATATTAATACTTTTCCTTTTTTGAAGTGTTTGTATCCTTATTCCATCATGCATAACCTCTTTGCTTCCCTGACTCCTTTTTTGCATCATCTCCTATAACTCTTATGCCAACGTGGAATCTGGAGCTGGTTTTGCTGGAATTAGTGGTTTTTTCTTCTGTTTAGATGAAATTTGATGTTCATCGTATTTATTGATTCTTAGTTATAAGCATGGGTTATGAGTGGTATTATTTAGTCTCTGTTGATCTATATGTTGAGTTTTCTTTTCTTTTCATTTTTTTTTTTTTTTTTGAGAATGTATGGAAAGATTCCACTTTAGGGACCACCATTATCTTATAAGTACCTAAGTACCTAGAAGTTACTTTTTTTTAATTTCAGAGTATTATAGGGGTACAGATGTTTAGGTTACATATATTGCCTTTTCCCCACCCGAGTCAGAGCTACAAGTGTGTCCATCCCCCAGATGGTGTGCACCACCTCATTAGGTGTGAATATACCCATCCCTTCCTCCACCCTCCCACCTGCCTGACACCCAGTGAATGTTACTACTATATATGTGCATGTAAGTGTTGATCAATTAATACCAATCTGATGGTGAGTACATGCAGTGCTTGTTTTTCCATTCTTGTGATACTTCACTTAGTAGAATGGACTCTAGTTCTATCCAAGATAATACAAGAGGTGCCAGATCACCGCTTTTTTTTTTTTTGTGGCTGAGTAGTACTCCATGGTATATAGAAGTTACTTAATTCATTACTGTATTGAGGTGTACAAAATTTACTCCATTTTCTCACAGTCTCTATGTAATCTAGGTGTCACTTGGTACTAGGTGTCACTGGCTTAAGGTCACTCACGTGGGTATAGTAGAGCTATCAGCCAGAGCCACAATCTCATCTAAAGGTTTGACTAAGAAAGAATCTGCTTCAAAGTTCACTCTTGTGGTTTCTCATAATCTATTATCCTGAAGCCTTTAGTTACTCACTGGTTATTGACTAAAGATCTCTCCCCTTCTTCCTTGCCATGGGGCCCTTTCCATAAAATAGCTCACAACGTGGCAGTGGCTTATGTCAGGGCAAGCAAGTGAGAGAGCAAGAAAGAGCACCCAAGACAGAAGCCACAGTATTTTCATAGCCTAGTCTTAAAAGTGACATACTATTGCTTCTGCCACATTCCTATTCACTAGAAACGAGTCACTAAATTCAGTTCATACTCAAGGGGAAGGGATTAAACAGAGGTGTGAATATCACTAGGCAGAGATTATTGGAAATCATCCTAAAGAACATTCACCATAAGTATTTTATTAGAGAAAAATATTTTCCTGCTCTTCCCACCAAAAAAGGCTTAGAAATAGTGATACAACAATGGAATGCATTTTTTAAATATTGTTATTTAGTAAAGGATGTTAGAGAAATCATTTATTCCAAATCTGAGGCAAGAGAAGTGCAAAGTGAACCTGATATCCTTTTTTTGGTGACCAGAAAAACAAGATAAACAAGAGCATGTCAAGAGGTCATGGGAGCCAATTTGAAAGTGCTCCCACTGGCCAAACTTGGGACAATTTTGACCAACAAAAGGAATGATGGTTCTAATGGATTGTACAATATTGAATTTTTAAAAAATCTTTGAGTTTATCATAATATTGCATAAATTGGGAAGGGAAATACGAGGGAGAGAAAGCTCTTCTTTAAGAAAATTGCCAATGAACAAATGTATAAGGAATAATAGAATTAGAAATTATCATTTTGATAACACCAATGTAATGATTGGTTTAGGTAAGGGTCATCAATGAATGCCTAAACCATTGGGTGAAATGTTGGTGGGAACAAGTGATTTACGTACTCTAAAATTATTACTTTGAGTTTATTTATTAATTAAAATATTTACTTCAAGTTTATTATTATTCAAGTGGGAAAAATATAATTCTAAAGTAGGGATCTGACAAACACCAACTTAAGCAAATGATTAAATTGAGTATTCTCAATAATGAGGTAACACATTCTTCCGAATATGTTGTAAGAGAAAGTTCAATCAGATGTACTTAGCTTGTGGTATATGCTATAAGAAAACTAGTTCTTCAAAAATGCCCACGAATGAAAGACAAGAAATATTTTGTAGTTGCAACACAGAGTATTTGACACATAATGTCTAAAAGATTAGCTATGTGTGCATTTATAGAAAATGTTTGCCAAGTCCTGTTCTAGATTGGAAGTAGTGAAGAGATACTACAAGTAAAAGCAGTACACTAACCTTGTTGGGAACCACAATTTAAAAAGAGCTGTAAAGAACATATTTGAGGCAGGTAAAATAAATGTTTGAATATGGACTATCTAAAGGTGATATTATTATGTCGGTGGTAATTTTCTTGAATATGAGAAATTGTGGCTATGCAGAAGAATATCACTTTTTTTTTTTTTAGGAGATTCATGCTAAAGAGCTTCAAGGTGAAACAAATGAGGTCCATTACCTTTATATGGTTAAGGAAAAGATTAAGAGATTTATATTGATAGATAGAAAGATTATCTATCATCTATCTTACCCATACATCAATCTACATAGGTATCTCTTCCATATAGATAGATATAAATAAATATTAATAGATTTTTTTTAAATTTCAGGATATTATGGGGGTACAAACATTTTGGTTACATATAATGCCTTTGCCTCTCCCAAGCCAGAGCTACAAGCATGCCCTTCCCCCATGTAGGGCACTCTGCCTCCATTAGTTGTGAGTTTACCCCCAACCTGACCAGCACCTAATGAATATTACTACCATGTGAGCACCATAGTGTTGATCAGTTAGTACCAATTTGATGGTGAGTACATGCGGTGTTTATTTTTCCATTCCTGTAATACCTCACTTTGAAGGATGGGCTCCAGCTCTATCCAGGATAACATAAGAGGTGTTAGTTCACCATTGCTTTTTGTAGTTGGGTAGTATTCCATGGTATACAGATAGCACATTTTATTAATCCACTCATGTATTGATTGATGGGCACTTGGGTTGTTTCCACGTCTTTGCAATTGTGAATGTGCTGCCATAAACATTCGAATGCAGACGTCTTTATTATAGAATATCTTTTTTCCTTTAGGTAGATGCCTAGTAGTGGGATTGCTGGATCAAATGGTATTTCTATTTTTCACTCTTTGAGGTATCTCCAAATTACTTTTCACAGGGGTTGTACTAATTTGCAGTCCAAAAAAAAAAAAAAATAGATAAGTGATCTGTCTAAATAAAGACACGTGTGTGTTCAAACATACATGCATACACTTATAAACACAAACGTGTACATCTAAGGAGAGTCAGTTGGTGCATCAAGGTCGAGAGTATATGGATGTTCCTTGTACTGCTCTCTCAGCTTTTTTATAGATATAAATATTTGAGAAATAAAAAAGTCAAGAGAGGAGAAAGTAAGACTTAAAATTCTTAGAATAAAATATGAGATCACAGGATCACAAAGGAAAATGCTAAACATAAAAGAAAAGATAAATTAATTTGGCTATTTTGATTACATTAAAGATAAGAACTTCTGTTAATCAAAAATACATTAAAGAAAGCGATAGTATAGGTTACAAATTGGGAGACGATATTTGTAACACTTAAAACTAAAACCAGATAACTATCCCAAATATAGAGAGAATTTGTAAACATCCAGAAGAAAACAAAAATTGATTAATTAAATGAAATAAAAGAGACTCATGCCTAGGGCTTTTTCCTACTAGAACATATTTTGGTTTTGGGAAACAAGGAGTGCTTACAAAGTGTGAGTTAAATGTCAGCTCAAAGGACACCCTTTAGGTTTGAAGTTTATTAATTTTTACACTCCATTTGTTATGTAGATGGAGAATTTATATTACTAACCTCTACTCTCCAGTCAGTTGCATTTTGCAAATCTTCAAATCCCGAGTTCACAATAAGCATTCTAATCAGAATAGGTATATTTTGATAAAACATCTTTAAATAAGATCTCCCCTGGCTATCATTATATGATTAACTATCAGTGATGTTTTACAAGGATGTCTGATGGAGGTTAGCAAGATCTCCAGAGGTGGCGAAAATGTGTTATAAACCCACTCACTGTTAACTTTTCTTTTTTCAATGTGACATGGAAGGGAAAGTCCCTTTGATGAAATCAATCCAAACGTTTTCCAGGAAAACTGAAATCTGCTACAGCAAGGAGGTAAAAAGCAAAATATTTCAGAAAGACTTCTGGGTCCCCAAGGACCATAATAATCTCCCATTTCCTTATATTTGCAGCTCCTACTTAGTATTTGGCAGACTTAGGGGCTCCCTCAAGGCTTATTAACAAGATAAATAATTGAAAGGAAAAACCATATGAATGAACCATATGAGTGAACGTAGGAATCTTTCCAGACAATAAGGACAGTAGTATCTCACTCTGAGGTATCTGAAAACAGCTTCCTCTAGTCTTGTATATGGTGAGTCAAAACATAGTTTCTCATAAGTTCAAGGGAATTTCAAAACCTCTGTTTTAATGTAGTTGTATAATTTGCTTCAGGGAAGGTAATGTTTGCTTTTAAAATAAATCTAATGAATAAATAAATCTTTTAAAATATATATAAGTTCCCTTTTGCCTACACAGTCTCCAGTCAAATATTCATAGTTTTATATACAGAGGTATTAAACAGATTGAAAATTACATTATTTTACAAAATGCTATCTAAAATATGAACACTATAATTAATGAATATTAAGCCAAAATAGGAGTTAAACTTTTGACTTACAAACATCCTCTGTAGAACTTGATCTGTTTTCTTAAATTTCCCCAGGGAAAATTAGGACAGTTTTAATAATACTTTATTTATCCAGCCAGCTACTATTTATTTTTCTCCTTTGGGACTAAGTTATGAATTCTACTCAAACATAATCCTATTGTACGAAATCCAAATAGAAGTTAAGCCACTTTTCTGACAATTGCTTTGTTAAGTTGAGCATACCACATCTTTCTCCAAGAGTTGCAAGTAAAATGGACTCCTCCTCTCATCTTTCCCTAAACCTGTAGAATTAATAGATTTTAATCAATTGAAGACTGTGAATACCACTTCCTTCGGCTATTCCACATGGTACGTTGTATCCCTTAAGAAAAATATTCACAAAAATGTGTGGGATATTTCTTCTTCTCCTTCTTTTTTTTTATTTTTATTTTTTTACTACAGACATTGAATGTGTCAGATGAGAAAATAGTGACCTACAAACCACCTCGTTTTATTTCAAGAGTTAGATAAATTTTTTTCTGTAAAGGGAATGATAATAAATACTTTAGGTTTTGCAGGTCACGTGGTCCCTCTTGCAGCTACTCCACTCTGCCATTGTAGTGCTAAAGCAGACATAAACAACATGTAAATTAATGAGCGAGGCTATGTTTCAATACAACTTTATTGAGAAACATTGGAATTTGAATTTTGTATAATTTCTGTAGGCCACAAAAATGGTCTTCTTTTGATTTTTCAACTGTTTAAAAAGATAAAAAACATTCTTGGCTTCAAGTTTGTATAAAAACAGGCAGGTTGCCAGGTTTGGCCCACAGGTCATTGTGTGCCAACTGCTTTTTTATACCTAAAAAATTAAAAGGTTTTTTTTCCTTGTATGGAATGAGTTCAAGAATTTGGGGACTGATCAAGGAAAAAGATATGACCAGGAGGTGGCAGGAGCACACGCAAACTCTATTTGGGTGACACTGATGAGTTGAATGTACAGAATGTTCCTCATGGCATGGGAACTTCCATCCAGAATGGAAGGAGAGCAAGGGAACACCCATGGGAGGTGGGGATTGGAGAGAGGAGTTACCTGTGTAGGTGGTGTCACTCAGCAGTACAGCAGGGAATCTCTGGGTCAGAAAACTCCAAAGGACAGAAGCATCTTAGTTTTTTTTTGGTGTTGTTTTATAGCTTCAGGGTTTTATCTTCAGCTATCGGATGTGGGGTACAGTTTCCAGGGGTACACAAAGCAGGTGGATTCTGAATAGCTAAAAATCTGTGTGTTTAAGCTTTATTTAAAACAAATGGATGTGCAAAACTTTGAGTTTGACCATGGTAAGCTTTTAAGCTCATGAGTCTCAAGGTCTCAACCTGCTTTGAGGAAACAACATAAGGCCAACACAGAGGCCATCTTTGGCTCAGTTATATAACATCCCCTCAACAATGTTAGGATGCAAGAAGGAAAGAATAAGATTTATCATGTTATAATCTAGTCATGCAGAATAATGTACTGCATCCACCTTTGTCTTACTAGCAACACTACAGGTCTATTCCCACCGTTGGCAGGAATTGGGGGTGACAAATGGTGGTTTCTGTCACGTGCCTTGCTTCTTTTTCCTCCTCGGTTTCCATCCTCATCACCTTGCCTGCATGTATGGGGACTGTGGACACCCATCATACACGCCTCAGCTTTTCCATAGTAACTACCCCTCCCATATAACTAGGGCTCGGCTACCCCTCAGGCCTGAAAATAGGCACAATATTGCTGCCCTGTCAAACTGCAGAAGGACAAAGTCAACTATTCAGGCCCTGGAAAGCAGTTCAGAGCTGCTTGGACAAGGAATTCAGGCTACTGGGTACCCAGATTGTTCTCTAGAAGGGAGAGGCACATTTCCTTGGTCCTGCAAACACCTTGTCCCTTGATGTGCTAATGTAGGGGCCCTTTCTTCCTGTACCTAGGGACAGGACTACTGTTAGATCACCTGCCACACAGAGAGTCCTCAACACATAATTATTAAATGAACAAGTATTTTGGTGCTCAAAACAATTAAAAAATACATGAACAAAAATCATGGAGAGAAATGATCGAACGTAGTAACTCTGGTTCCATAAAGCATCATAAAAAATGCAACTTAATAATTATTGGGCATGGGGTATGATGCGGAGATGAAAATAACATGGCTTTTTTTTTTTTTCCTTTTCAGCAATGGTGCTGAACATTCTCTAGTGATGAAAGTAACATTAGATAAATCAATGATCTGTCATCCCATTGTAAATCACAAGTTCCAGAGTGCTATATTAAGAAATCAATCCTGCCACCCTGGAATTTCCCCTAATAGGTATAGATCATCATTTCTTTGTCCGTCATAGTCTTACAGCATTATGGATATGTTTACAAGTTATTGTTATTCAGTAACTCTGTCTTCAGCATACAAAGCTAAAAGATTAAAAATCTTGGTAGATGAAGACTAAAGATCAATGTTTAACACAATTGATATTTTACTTTGCAAAACTTGTCTGCAGAAAAGATTGAAACATATACTAAGGAAGAAGCTGGACATTGTTTGTTTGTTTTTGACATTTTTGACTGGGGGCAATACTCTCACTAAAAGAGTTGGTATTCTGAAAGACATATTCAGAAAGAGTATGTGAAAAGAGACATACATTTAGCTTTTAGTCTACAATTTAATAACAAATGAAAGCTCAGATTTTGTGCCTGGGGGGGTATGGTTGCATAGGAAGTTTCCTTGTAAGGAACTTTTGAACACCTTTAAATTGGTGTTTGAAATTTCCAAGGAAATGATATTTGGCAAATACTAGATTGGAAGGGTCATTTATTCTCTGAGGTTGTACATCTCTCTCCCTTCGACTAGTAAATAGGGAGTTTTAGGTTCTGGGGACTTGAGCTATATGGAAGATCTGTTCATGGAAGATTCACCAGGAAGAGAGGGATGGGGGTAAGATAGGCAGGATTCTGTAATAAAAGAAAAATAGAAGAAAGATGATGGGACAAAAGTGAAAGGAGAGAGAAGCCACGAGAGTAGTAATGGGTCTCTGTGACAGGGAAGAACTACAGAATTGAGAATATCTTGGTACTATGCTAGGCACTAGGTGTATCATTGAATTCTCCATCAGTTCTGTAAGGTACTGATGCTGGATATATTTTAAAGAAGGGATTGATAGTCAATAAGATTATATAATTGTCCAAGATTATTCAACCAAATCTGACTCAAAAATCTTTACTTTTTTAATTGTGTCAAAAATGGAAATTTGGGTATATTCAACAGTGGCACACCCAGTTTTATTTTGTTTGTTTTTTCTTGTTGATTTTTCCTGTTCTTAAACCATATTACTGGGGCTGTCATGGCTAAGAGCTTCAGCTAGTAACTTTAGGAGCCTACAAATCTCTTAGACTTTGTTTCCCACATTTAAATGTAATAGCCTTCACCAGTTACTGTTCAGGCAACCAAGGATCCGAGGCAAGCCAAGAGGTGAGCCACCCTCATGTTGAAGACTTTGACTTTTTCATTCTACCATTTCTCAAGTTGTATAACTATCATGTTTCCTGCTCTCATTGTCTCCCTTTTCCTTTATTTTTTTCTCTTCCTTTGTTTCTATGCCAGTTTTCCACTTTTTCATTGCAATAATGACAATAATCAGCCTTAAATGTTTATCCCACTTGCAGCATTCAGAGCACTTTAGTACATGAGACATTTGATCATGTATATAGAGCAGCTGTTTTATACGCATTTTGCAAAGGAAGAAACGGAAGCTCAGAAAGGTTAAGTGATTTGTCCAAAGTCACGCAAGTAAGACGCAGCAAAACCAGGACTGATTCTAGTTCTCCTGAACTTGACTCTGCAGCACCACCTTTTCATGTACCTAAGGCTTAAATCAAACCCTTCAGAATTCTTTAATTCCACCGAAGGCATCCAAAACTATAGAAGCAACTGAAACACATTAAGGCATCTGAAGCCACCTTCACACACTTGATGGGATTAAAAGTAAAACAAATAACAACCACAACACAAACCTTTACCTCTTTTAATTGTGTATAATAGTGCCAGATGGAAGTCTCAAATTTCTTCAAGCAAATTTAGAGAATACTATTGGCCAGGGCCAAAGGTAACCTTGAATGTTCATTCCTGGTTACACTGGTGGGCAGAATTTTCTGGGAAAAAAAATAAATTCTTCTTAAAAATATTTAAAGAATTTCTTTTTAAAGGCGTTTTGACTTATTTGGCAAATTGCTTAGTGTAGACTTAACGTTATAGCCCAGGAAGAATCTCTCAGTATATTTCATTGCTAACATAGAATAGAAAGCAATCCCTGAGTGTCCTTTCAGGTTCAAAGTGATTTATAAAATTGAATGTTAAAAATAAAATCAGAAAACCACTATCCCAGACCCTAACCAAAAGTCAACCACAGCAATACATACTCGCTAGTTTGCCAAAAGTCAACAAAATCAATTGAATAAGTGGAACTACAGTTTATCCTTGAACAACACAGATTTAAATTGCACAGGTCCATAATCCACCTGAAACAGATTTTTTTTTCAATAAATATGTTGGAAAATGTATTGAAGGTATGTGACAATTTGAAAACACACACACACACACACACACACACACACACAAACCACATAGCCTAGAAATACCAAGAAACTAAGAAAAAGTTAGATATGTCATAAATGCATAAAATATATGTAGGTACTAGTCTATTTTATCATATACTACCATAAAAATATCACAGATCTATTATAAAAAGTTAAAATATATCAAAATTTACTCACACAAACACAGACTATACAAGTTGCCATTCGTAGTTGAGAGAAATATAAACAAACATTGAGGTGTGGTATTTAATCATAGCTGTGTAAAATTAACTGGAGTACATAGTGTACTACTGTAATAATTTTCATAGCCAATTCCTGTTGCTACTGTGGTGAGCTCAAGTGTTGTGAGTATCCTCTTAAAATGCCATGTGACACTAATTATCTCAGTGTGAGCAGTTTGTCTCCCCAGTAAATTATGTATTATAGTAAAAAATGATCTCTCATGGTTCTGGTGTATTTTTCTTCATGTTTAGTGCAACACTGTAAACCTTCAGTAACACCATGGGACCCATACAAAGTGCCACTAGTGATGCTAGAAGTGCTCCCAAGAAGCAGAGAAAAGTCATGACATTACAATAAAAAGTTGAATTGCTTGAAATGTACCATAGATTGAGGTCTGCAGCTATGGTTGTATTCCATTTTAAGATAAACGAATCCAGCATAATGACCATTGTAAAAAAGAAAAGGAAATTTGTGAAGCTGTCACTGCAGGTGTGCCAAGAGACATGAAAACTTTGCACTTTTTGTGAAATACCTTTTTATCTTGTATTGAAAATGCAGCTTTTTTGTGTGGGTGCAGGATTACTATAAGAAAGGCATACCTATAGAATCTAATATGATTTGAGAAAAAGTGAACTTATTATATGACAACTTAAAGCAAAAGGAAGGTGAAGGATGTAAAGCTGGAGGAGTTAATGCCAGCAAAGGATGGTTTGATAATTTTAGAAACAGGTTTTACTTTTTAAAAATGTCAAGATAACAGGAGACACAGCTTCTGTCAACCAAGAGGAAGCAACCAAGTTCCAAGATGGCATTAAGAAAACCATTGAAGAGAAAGGATATCTACCTGAACAGGTTTTTAATGCAGATGAAAGTGCCTTATTCTGGGGGGGAAAAAAAAAAAAAGCCAAAAAGGACATTTATTAGTAAGGAAGAGAAGCGAGCAGTAGGATTTAAGGCAGGAAGGGATAGGCTAACTCTACTGTTCTGTGCAAATGCAGTCAGGTTTATGATCAGGACTGCCCTTATCAATAAAGCTGCCAACCCCTGAGCCTTGAAGGGAAAAGATAAAACCACCTGCTGGTCTTTTGGTTGTACAAGAAGGTGGCCTGGACAGTGAGAACTTTTTTTTTTTTTTTTTCTGGATTGTTTTTGTTGATGTTCTGAATTCAGGAAGTATCTTGCCAATAAGAGACTGTTTTTTAAATTTTTTTTACAATTGGATAATGCCCCTGGCCACTGAGAACCCCATGAGTTCAATACCAAAGGCATTGAAGTGGTCTACTTGACCCCAAACACATCTTTAATTCAGCCTTTTGATGAGGTGGTCATAGGGACTTTGAAGTTTCATTACACATGGAAGTCCATGAAAAGGATTGTCAGTGCTATGGAAGAAAACTTTTATAGAGAGAGCATCATGAAAGTCTGGAAGGATTACACCATTGAAGATGCCATCATTGTTATACAAAAAGCCATGAAAGCCATCAAGCCCAAAACAATAAATTCCTGATGGAGAAAACTGTGTCCAGATGCTGTGCATGACTTCACAGGATTTACAACAGAGCCAATCAAGGAAATCATGAAAGAGATTACCGATATGGTAATAAAAAGGTGACAGGTGATGGATTTCAAGGTATGGATCTTGGAGAAAGTTAAGAATGAATAGATACCACACCAGCGGTATGGTTTTAACAGAACACAAATTAACCAGTGCCAGACGACAAGGAAGAGGATATAGAAGGAGCAGTGTCAGCAAACAAACTGGCATTAGAAAATCTGGCAGAAGGATTCAGATGACACAAAACTGCTTTTGACTTCTTTATGACATAGACCCTTCTATAAAATAGGCTCTGAAACTAAAGCAAACAGTAAAAAAAAAAAAAAAAAAAAAAAAAAAAAGGATTGGTACCATCTAGAAACAAGTGAAAAAGCAAAAAAGTCAGGCAGAAATTGTGATGTATTTCTGTTAAAGGTGCATGGAGTGCCTGCCTCTCCTGCCTCCCCTTTCACCTCTCCACCTCTTCCCCCGCTGCCACCCCTGAGACTGCAAGACCAACCTCACCTCTTCCTCCTTCTCCCCCTCAAACTTACTCAAAGTGAAGACAGTGAGGATGAAGACTTTTATGATGATTCACTTCTGTTTAATGAGTAGTAAATGCATTTTCTCTTCCTTACAATTTTCTTAGTAGTATTTTCTTTTCTCTAACTTATTTTATTGTAAAAAATACAGTATATAACACATACAACATACAAAATGTGTTAACTGTTATTGGTAAGGCTTCTGGTCAACAGTAGGCTATTAGTGGCTAAGTTTTGGGGAGTCAAATGTTATACGCAGATTATCAACGGCACAGAGGAGGGGTTTCAGTGCCCCTAAGTCCCATCTTTTTCAAGGGTCAACTGTATGTTGAACATTTTATCCTATTGCACAAATTCTAAAAAGCAGCATTAGAGAAACATTACTTTGAGTTAATCATTGCCTTTTCTAACAATCCTCAATGATCTTTATAACCAAATTTTTTTTAAATTCTACTAAAAAAGAAATCAAATTAATACCATAATCAAATTTCATAATACATTTTTACTGCTGTAATCATTTTTATACTTAATTTATCTTACTACATTTTACATATTTTATCTCATAATGTAAATTTAATTCATCTCAACTAATCCCTTTGTGTCTTTCTGAAGCCATGAGTTATAACAGACATTTAAACTGTTTTTGAAGGGAGTAATCTGAACCAACTAGACCCAATTATTGACTATAGTCAGGAGACCACCCCAGCCCCTCTCATCCACCACCCCCCAAAATGGCCCTGAGCAAGATATGTGCATGTCTGAGTGCTTCACCGTTTATAAATGTGCTTTGCAAGCTGCAAAATGTACACAAATATATTATCGTCATTACCACCTGTGCTTCCTTAGGTCCAAAACTAGAATTTAAAATCAGGTTATATTTAATATTAATAGTAACCCTCTTTTTTTCCCCAAAATTTCAACTGTAATTATTTATAGTAGACCATCTGATAACACCCCACATGTGCTAACAAATATGTATTCACAGGTATTCATTTAAAGTTGAGGAAGGAAGGCAGTGACAAATATTTGCACTGTGCCTACGATGAACCAGACATTTTATCAAGTACAAGAGGTACGTGGACCAAGTTTATGCCATCTCGGAAATTTGAGTTTGGTAGAACAATCGAAAAACAAATATACAATAAAAGGGTGTTATAAGCAATACAAGAGAAAAGAACAGGGTGCTGTGAGATCCCACGGGAGGAGCAGTTAGCCTAGACAGAGAATCAGAAGAGTTATCGAAAGTGACATATAAGCTGGAACAGAAGGATCACCTGTGGAGAATCAAAGGGAGCACGTTCCAGGCAAAAGGAGAAATGTCTGGCACACATAACCCCTGCTCCCGCCCCCACACCAAACATACAGCCTTGAACATATCCACTATTAAATTCTGTTCTGTTCTTATCCTTTTAGGTGATACCAGCTTTGAAGGTCTGACTGGCTTGTTAAACTGCAATGAAGGCAAACTGCTTCCTCTTTCAAGGTCTCCCATTTAGCGCCACCATGACACCACTATGCCGATAGGCAATAGCATCCTCTATGCTATTCTCATCCGCTGAACTCCTTCAGGTATCACACTGTGTTTTGAGCAGAAATGACAAGTGTAACAAGAAATCCAAACCAAAATCATGACATTTTCAGGAACGTCTGGTTTTAGTCTGGCAAATACTGTATTAAGCAACTTATAACAATGTAAAACTTAGTAGAGGTTGAATTATCACTTAAGTTTTAATTTTCCTCTGGCCCTCTGAAAATAGTACACCTGATATTTTTCACCCATGTCTCTCTTTCATAGGCAGGTATCAGGAAACAGCAAAACTAATAAATCCACCTTAAAATACTTGAGTTCTTATAATACCAAGTTAGATAAGGTTTTGCTTTGAAGCAACATAAATTTGTATTCTGATACTGTTCTGTTAAACAGTTTACTTTTAATAGTAACAGGGTTACTATTAATATGTGTAAGTGTTTCAGCATCAATAATAATATAGCTTAGAAAGTCACAGTGTTATATATGAGTGCGTGATTATTTAAAGAAGTATATATTTATATTTACTATACATCCTATATATACTACACTTGATTCTTGGGGAAAAAAACTGTCTATACATATTATTTTTTTCAATAATAAGGCCTTTTGAAAATAATACTTCTAGACTAATAAGCTTTATCAACATCAAACAATACAGCAGGAGACCCCTAAGAATCTGCTGCTTGTGTTTCTAAAAGACATCACTCAATCTATGACACATTTTGCATGAAGGCCAGGATCCAGGCTGTCCACCTAAAGAAGAGTCTCTGAGAATTGAATCCCATCCCATTTCTTATGGGCTTGGTTTGCCTGCCATTTATAATTTCCATTTATTGCTTTCTTAATTGCCTGGGCATGACCTTATATTTTGTAACCTTTTCCTTGTTCTCTTTAGGGCTTTAAATGATTTGCACATATCATCTTTAATTGACACCTCAGTGTGACATCAGCAAAATAGAAAGGATAGATAGCACAATCTACAGAACACTTCCCTTGCAACTGCATTTCTAATACTTTGTAAAACAAATTAGCTGTACATACTTGGTTTTAAGCTTTTCTTAGCAATCTTTTCCAGGAGGCTGATTCTAGAACTCAAATTGGCTAGCACACTGAATCAATAAACAGACTTTTAACTTCAACCTAAAATTTAGCAAATGAGGTTCACACAGGGAACACTTTTCTTTATGTGAATTTTGATAGTGAGTGACAAAAGTTGACAAAGTATAAGCCATCTGATATTTTGGAAATAATTGAGATTGAGAGCAGATATTAGCATCACATACGTTTAGAGCTCCTAGCAAACTTACAGATCACAGACAAGTTCTCTCTCTCAGCATAGAGGACATTGAAGCCCAATAGTTTCTCACCGTCATAGTTTCTAATGGTAGAGCTGGGACAACAACTCAGGTATTGCAATTGCTGATCCCATGTATTTTTCACCACAGCAAGTTCTTTTCTTTCAGACCCTAATATCTTATAAGGCAAATATTAATACATGATTGGCAAACAGATACATGGCACTACTGTGTAATGAGAGAGGGATACCAAATGATTAAGCTGTTTTGTTATATGAAAAGGAGGAAAAGAAGAGGAAGCAGTTCCAGTTCCCAAACAGGTAAGAGATATTAAAGGTAACTTAAATCACACAGCTCCCCCATCCCTTGTTCCCCACTCATGTGATACTTGAATCCCCTCTGCTATAGAATTAATATGTAGTTATCCAAGTTATACTTGAATACCTATGGTGATGGAGAACTTCATATTTTGCAGGCATGTATTTTTATCTGATTTAACCCAAATCAATTTCCTTGCAAATTCTTTACTTGCAGCAACAGGTTGTAAATTATGTAATGTGAAATGAAGGTAACCCCTTAATATTTAGACTTTTTAACTCTTCTATAATGGAAAAAAATATGTCAGAATCAGATATAAGGACAAATAATTTATTATCCTTTATGATGAAACCCACAAACCCGAAAGTGAATTTATTTTTTTCAATTGTTAAGTATTGTAATTCCATTAGATACTCTATTAGTCTTGCTTGACAACTTTGAAACATATGTATTTGTGGATATATATATATATATAGCACATAAAATTAAATAAGCATTTAATAGCATCAGTAGAATTTGGAGCTAAAGCTATTTCTTAATGCTGCAATGTCACTTACCTTTAATAGCTTTGAACTAAGTAATTATTACTTCAATATAAGAAAAATTCAAGAGTCTTATTTACCTTCTAGTAAAGCAGTCATTTGTCTTGAATTATTCAATGGTAAAATAAGATATTCTATAAAAGGTACAGATGGATGAGTGATAAGTGCTATCGTGAATGAAAAACATCTCAAGGCAAAAATGCAAAAGCCATACATAATAGAAAAGGATGTTTATGGAACACAATCGATGACCTTGTCATAAATTCCGCATCTGAAAGAGAAATGTTCTTAGTGGAAGCTTTAACCAGAAACTATCATTTGTCTCTTGTCACTACTAAACTTTCTGTGGATGAGGAGTCAGATTTAACTTTCAGTGTATCAGTTGCACCCTTCAGTTAGCACTGATACATACAGTATCATGAATACAAAGCCTTCAAGTATTTTCTAATAATGCCCTTTATGGCAATATTATTTTTTAATTTTAACTTATTCCTCCAAATTTATTTTTTCTAGGTCTAGATATAAATACACCCATGTAGATGAATTGATAGAAATGCCCTTTCCATATATTTGTGTGTACGTATGTACAAGTGATGATACACAATACTTCAATAACATTAATCCATTATACTATGCTATGCACTACATTGGGCTATGGTTCTTGATTTTAAAAATTAGCCACCCATCATACCTCAAAACAAACAAACAAGCAAACCTATCCCCCTCAAAATAAAGCAATAGAATATGTAGGTATTTTGATAAGCAAAACCAGTTTATAGCTAGGAGTATTTTTGCACCCCAAACAACAGTTAAAGCAAAACCACTCATGATTAATTCCTGTAGTGTAGTAGAGCCAACTCATAACAACTTACGACAGGTGATTATTAAATTCTCAGAAATTTGGGGAGCTGGTTGTTAAATACAGTTGTTATTTTAAAAATTAAAGTACAGAAATGTACAATTAAATGACACATTAAAAGCAAAGCCAAAAAACGCTCAGAACCCATAATTTCCTAATTATTTTGCTATCTTTTTCTACTGTTTAAGTGCTTGAGGTCATTAATATCTATTATACCTTCACAGTGGAAACACATGTAATGCTGTGCTTCTGCACAATCTTCCTGACACCTCCTTCGTGGCTCTCAGTTGGTATCTTAAAACCAACCATGGTGGGCATATTCATAACACAGAAATCAACTAAGGCTACAATGAAGGATTTTCGTGCCCCCCGACCACCGCCTCCAGGTGTCTCTTGCTAAACATTTATCAGCACACCACTAGTTAACTCCCGATGTAGAGGAAATGTAGCTTAGTGGCTCACAATGCAGGCCTCCAGGTTTGTGTGCTCTTGTAAATTTTTGTTTAAACTTGTAGTAGCCTAAGTTTCTTCTTCTGTAAAATGGTTACAAATATCTTTAAAGCACTTAACACTGTGTCTCTACTGGACCATAAAGTGAGTAGTCAATGCTAACTGTAGTCACTATCAACCGAGAGATGGAGAGATGAATTATAGAATAGGCTGTGTTGGATTTAGTTTAAATTCAAAAGATTTGGCAAAATAGAAAAATTAAGTTTTTTATAATTTAATAATTTCTTTATACAGAATTGTTACATCTTAGTGCCCAAAGTAGAGGGAGAAGTCAGTTGCATTCTGAGAAAATTATAGAAAGTAGTACTTTTATACTTGTAGAAGATTAACATTTGGTTTCCTGGTATTTAATTTTTTATACTTGGCTATTTTTTATTTTGGCAAAAACCTTGTATAAACCATTTTTATACACACATGTATATTATTATTAATTCAACCAAATATCCAGCATGATCCACTGGAAACTTTTTTTTTT
Source organism: Indri indri (assembly GCA_004363605.1). NCBI lineage: Eukaryota > Metazoa > Chordata > Mammalia > Primates > Indriidae > Indri > Indri indri. The sequence goes on from RJWJ010026145.1 coordinate 18,605, forward strand.
TTTTGAGACAGAGTCTCACTCTCTTGTTCATTCATCCATAAGTATCCAAATTGTGTTTTATGTATTCATATAATGGAATACTACTCAACAAGTAAGAGGAACGAACTTTTGAAATATGTAAGATTTCAGATGAATCTCAAAGGCATAATGATGTGTAAAAAAAGTCAGTCTTAAAAGGTTACACTCTGTGTGATTCCATTTATATAAAATTCTTGAACAGTCAGATCTATAGAGGTGCAGATACAATCAGTGGTTGCCAGGGGTTATGAGAGATGGGAGGGTTTGACCTAAAAGGTATGGTGGTTCAAGGGATATTTTTGAGGGGTGATGAAACTGTTCTGTATCCCATTACGATGGTGGCAACATTAATCCATACATGTGTTAAAATGCACAGAATTGTACACCACAAGGAAGAAAAAAAGTCAATTTTACACAAGATGATTTTAAAAACATAATATATATATTTATTTTTTAATTCTCAAATATACTGAGGTATTTTTAGTTATTTAACATTTTATTGGCTTAAATGAATTGTAATCAGAAGATATATTTTATAATGAAATCAGTTCATTAGAATTGATGGAGACAACTTTATGGCCAGAGTATTACCAATAGTTTTAAATAATCTGCATATATTGAAAGAACATCTGTCTATAAATGTTTAATACAGGAATCTAAGTCTTTTTATTAGATCAATTTTATTAATTATGTTGATCAATGTCCTTATTGACTTGTTGTTTTTTGAGAGGGAGTATAATTATTTTTAATATTTTATACAATGTTATTATCATGTAAATATAAAATTGTATAGGTATATGGCAATTAGAACTTTTTATTGTTAGAAAGTAATCCTTTTATTTCTAGAATTTTTTTGCTTTAATTTTTATCTTATATTAAAATATATACAGTAGCATTATTTTATTAGTGGTCACGTGTATATATTTTTCTATATTATTTTTTACTTTCAACAGTTCTGTTTAAAATGGCTTACATAAATAGCATATATTTAATTCATTTCTTTCGATCTGCTAGTCTTGGCATTTAACTGGAGAATTTAAGCCTTTTACATTCAATGTAATTTTTAATACATTTAGACATATCTGCCTTACTATATGTGTGTTGATATACCTATTCTCATTTGTTTTTCTCTTAATTTTTAACTTTTATGCTTCATCATTATTTATTCCACTTTTCTTCTCTTGTTCAGAATTTATGTATCTGTACTTTTTATTTTAGCAATCACCCTTAAAATATATGTAATTAAATTATCAACTGTACATATGCTTTGACCCAGAAATATTATTATTAATAATTTCTTTTCAAAATTAAGAACAAAGATGCAATAAAATCATTATAATACTATTCAGTATGCTGAAAATTGAGAAAAAAATTTTAAATATGAAATGTCAGGTTGTTGGCTAAAGAAAACTATGCAATGAAGTAATCAGCAGTCATTTAAAGTAATCTTTCAAAAGGATAATTAATGAAATAACTATTTTCACAATACAGCATTAAACAAAAGTAGGAAAGGAAAAACCCAATATAATTTTATTGTATGTGTATGCATACACACGTGTGTATATATACATAAGTGAATATACTTATGTTTATATATGTAAATTTGTAATATAAAGATCATATGAAAAATATTACTAATAGTAATTATAACATGGTGGTGAGATTATGAGTAACAAAGTTTATTTTGTTTATCAGGATTTTATATATTTTTATAGAAATATATTTTTGAAATAACAAAAACAATTACAGAATTAATTAATCTCCAATATTATTAGGAAATTCAGAACAGAAAATAGTGCTTGCAGTAAGAATTTAAGTGAAAAAATAATTATATCTCTGCCATGAATACAGCAATTTATTTATTTATTTATTTTTCTGAGACAGAGTGTAGCTCTGTTGTCTGAGCTAGAGTGCTGTGGTGTCAGCCTAGCTCACAGCAACCTCAGACTCCTGGGCTCAAGCAATCCTCTTGCCTCAGCCTCCCGGAGTGCTAAGATTACAGGTGTGAGCCACCGTGCCTGGCCCAGCAATTTAGAAATTGCTTATGCATATGGAAAATATCTTCTATAGAATACAGAAGAATTAAAATAGTTAATTTGATATGGTTTCAATTGTGTGGTACTATTTTTTCCTCAAAACAATTGTTTTCTCTTTAATAGAAATAAAAGCATTAACTTCACTGAGAGAGACTGCAATGACAGCCCGAGCAATAAAAGAGGAAATTGTGTAGATCCAGTGTAATCCAAGTTCGAATACAGAGTTTTCTCACTGCACAGATCCAATTGTATCTGTCAGATAACTGTTATTGCTACCATTAGCCAACAAGTAAATCTGTGACGAATGAGCTTGACAGAGGGTGTCCCTTCCGTCATCTTTGGCTCAGCTTTGCCATTAATCTCAGGAAAGACTCTTCTGTGATCTTGCAGCCCTGCTCATGTGCTGTGACCTTGGGCTACAGGCTCTGACATTGGACTCACACCAAGGATTTGATGGTTTCCTCACTGACTTTGACTTCAGCTGACACAACTATTGGGAATAATTTCACCTGCTGCTACATCACAAGTTCTTTTTCTGTCATAAGTGCACGCGCGCGCACACACACACACACACACACACACACACAGATGTAAAACATACCTAAATCATTCTTGGCATAGAATGAACAAAATCTTTGGGAAATGGTGTCATATGAAACATCTTTGGTTACTTTTGTGCTTTCAATCCTTAGCATGAGAGATGGTGGTGCAAAAGTGGACTACTTCTACACTAACATTCTGATTCAAAATATGAATGTTAAAATGAAAAGGAAATGGATTTCCAGTGTATCCTCAGAATTGCCAGTGTATTCTTAATATTCAGAAACAGTATATCCCAATTTTTCAGTAGAAATTGACTGAGAAGAAATGTTCATCAGCCTGTTCCACACATTTCTTACCCGATGAAAAATAATTAAAAACCAAATAAACAAAAAACTAAACATCTCCTGTGGTGGGGAGACTCCAGGGAGATCCCACTTATTTCCCATGTCCAGGTATTCACTCTTTTGGGTAGCTCCTTCCCTGTGATGATTAGATTTATGTGTCAATTTGCCTAGGCTATCGTACCCCATTATTTAATCAAACATTAATCTAGGTGTTGCTGTAAAGATATTTTATAGATGTGGTTAAAGTCTGTAATCAGTTGGCTTTGAGTAAAGGAGATTACTCTGGACAAGGTGGACAGGGCTCATCCAATCATTTGAAAGTGCAGAGCGGGGGTGGGGAACCCGTGGCCTTCTAGGTCCTTAAATGCGGCCTTTTGACTAAATCCAAATTTTACAGAACAAATCCTTATATTTGTATCAATACACTTTTGTTCATCATTTGTATTTTTATTTTATTTTGAAAATGAACTTGTTTAAGATACCAAAGAATAAAATAAGTTTTAATGAAATAATCCTCCCAGATGGACTGGCACAATTAGAACATTAGTAAGCCATAACAGCTAAATTGATGGCTGCTACGCTCATGATTTAGTTCTATAATAACTTCCCCTGTCCGACGGGTGCTACTACCGCACAAGGCTGGTTGGCGAGAGTTTGTACGGGACAAGTACGCCAATATATTATCAGCTTTTGACAATGGTGCACTGTGTTTCTATTTGAAGTGGAATTTGTGAATAGTTGCACAGCTTGAAAGTATTTTTGAATTCTGTCTGCTTAACAGCCCATCATGTCAAAGAAGACCAAGAGAACACTAAAGGAAGAAAACAAATTTTTTAATGAGGGTTGGGAATTACAACATTATCTTGTTTCTGCTAAAGATAAGATGATTTGCTTGCTTTGTGATACTGCAATAGCAGCATTAAAGAAATCTAATGTTCATCAGCATTGTAACACTCATATGGACCACAAATATTTTAAACTAGAGAGAGAGGCATGAAAGGTCGTATCGCAGAAATTAAAAGGTGAAAAGCAAGAGCAAAGACAATTCTTTCAAGCAGCAGTAAGACCTAGAGATAATGCCACTGAAGCAACTTATGAAGTAGCTTACATACTCAGGAAAAAAGGGAAGCCGTACAGTGTTGTAGAAATTGTGAAAGCATGCATTGTTGAAATTGTAGGATGCTTAGACCCTGATAACATTTCAAAGTACAAACAATTGCCTCTTTCAAGGAGAACATAACCAATCAGCAGCATGAATTAGCCTTCAACTTAACAGAACAATTTCATGCAATGCTTCAAAAGGAAAATATATATTATTCAATCACTTTGGATGAGTCAACTGATGCTACTGACTCAGTGCAAGTTTTATACTTCATAAGGGAAGATTTTCTTTGCTACAAAGAGTTACTTTGGGCACTCTTGAGAACAGAATAGAGAGAATAGATATCTTCAACAACTTTCAAGATAAATGTACTGAAGTTGGACTGAATTTGGTAAATTTAGTGAGTGTATGTACAGATGGTGCACCTTCCATGACAGGAAAACATGAAGGGTTTATTGCACAGATAAAAATGAATTAACAGATCTAGATGCTCTCACTTTTTTGTGTCTTGCATCAGCAAAATCTCTA
>RJWJ010026146.1:0-23415 GCA_004363605.1 Indri indri
CTACAGACCCAAAGTTATAATTTGCATGTCCTTGTTTATGGGAGGCCAGCGAAGAATTTCCTTATGAATGATCTGCAGGGGCAGTCCTTCACAGATGCCTGAGGCCTTTACCTTTCTGTGGGAATCTGGCTGATGCATAATGTCATTAATAGTTACAGCTATTCATCTAGAAGGGTGTGTTACGTGACTCAGCCTCCTTCCCTTTTGCATAAGGAATTGGGAGGGGTGGTCCTGAGATTTTTATCCCTTATAATATTAATTATATCTAATCCATATAAAGCCATCAAAAAGGGATATAGTATAACTGAATGTAAAAATCTGCAATAATTTTAAAGATAAACATAATACTTCAAATATATTTTCTGAATATGCTGGGTACTTCTGGCTTCTGCTTTACAAGCCCAGGGATTCACATTCTTTCTCTTCTGAATTTAGGAGTAAAGAAATTCTTTGTTATTTGAGCATAATTAGTACTAAAAATGAAAAAAGATGACCTAAAATAGGGACAAAAACATTTTTTTTTAGTAGAAGGGGCTAAAATTTTACAGTAAATAGTGGGAAACAGTTTGGTTGGGATGTCATTTTAAAGAATTACTAAATTTAATCACATCAGTAAACAATCTTTTTGCTAGTTTACTAGTCAACTTTGTCCACAGTTCCAGGTAAGATTAAATTTAATAATATCATGCCATGTAAAGTGATATTTTCTTCTCACATAGAAGGCCCTTTGCACAAAAACATTCAAGGGCTCATTGATTTTCCTAAGATCCTTTCTTAAAACTTTGAATTTCTAATTATTTGCTTTTGAAGTACCATCTGTGTCCCTGTCTGTACTATTTTCCCTTTGTTTACCGTTAACTGATCTGTCTCTACAACAGTGCAACTCAAAGTGTGATCTGAGGACCAGTAAGACCAGCAGCAGTAGCAGTAGCTTTCCAGGTGTTTTTTATGCATATTGAAAAGCAAATCAAATCCAGGTTTCTAGAATTTGCCTGATGAGAAAAATCATCTGCAATGCTTATTAAACATACACGTTCCTAAACCCACTCTAGTTTCTGATTCACTCTTCCAGGAAAGTCTCTGGAATCTGGAAGCTGATTAAGGAACCAAGGTGATTCTCATTATCAGGTAAGTTTGGGGAGCAATGAACTACCATGTGCATCAGACTCACAGGTAGAGCTTGTTAAAACACAGACTGCAGGACCCCACCTCGAGTTTTTGATTGGATAGATCTAGGGTAGTGCCCAAGAATCTGCATTTCTAACAAGTTCCCAGGCAATACTGAGAGTGCTGGTCCAAGACTACCTTTTGAGAACTACTGCATAGGAAGCATTGCCTCTTCAGTGATGGCAACATGTGAAGAAGGATGAAGTGGAAATAGTGCTACACAACTGTCCTACACAATTCTATGCCATGTATTTCTATAAATAATATCATAGCTCTCAAACTGTGGTATGCAGACCCACTGCATAAGAATCACCTGGGGATTCTGTTAAAAATAAGGATTCCTTTGTCCTGTACAAAGGATGCAGTCTTATAGCACCCAGAGTTTAGGGTATTAGTGCCTAAAAATTGCTATTTTTAACGAGCTCCCGAAATGGTTCTTTTGCACGCCAAAGTTCTAGAACCACTGTCATTAGGCCTAAATGACTTTTCTAACAGATGCTGCCAAGCACTGTGTAACCACAGGGCTAAAGTCTCTGAAAGAATTTTGGTCCTGATTGTACTCCCAGGACACAAGAGCAAGAAGCCAGAGCGCTGGCAGCGCTCCTGGGTAGCGGAACTATATTTCAGGGTTTGAAACTGACCCCCAAAAAAGTCTCATTTGCTGCTTCATCTTCGTATCTGGTCTTGTCTTGAAAGCCAGCAATGACATTAATACGGTATCAGACACTCCCAAATTTTTCCATATTTCAATCACAAGGGGCCAGAATTCTTTCACAGGATAATTATTCCAGATTTAAGGCAAGTCCAGGGATTACAAACCACTGGCATTTACTGTACGATTGGCAGATAAGGCAAAGAAATTATTGCTGAGTTGATTAATAATAGAGCTGCTGGAGACCAATTATTTAATAAATGTACAGAAGGATTGGGTGTAAGAGAAGTTTAATTCTCAAAAGAAGCTGTAGAGAATTAGCAATTCAGGGATAGGGTCTTATTGATCTTTGGTTATATCCAGGTGGTTATATCCAGGTGGTATTCAAAATCTTTGGCAACAGGAAAGACATAGATACCCACCCACCAAAACAGAACCATAAACAACTAATAAGGCTGAATGTATTTAGTTCTGCCATTATCCTGTGGCTTAAAAAATGCTTCCCATGTGCTAATAATGCTCAAATATAGAACTGCATGAAAACCTCTCTTACAAGAACCAGAAATGCCTGTGAAACATAGCATAAGCGCATGTGCACGCAAGCACGCACATAATCCTTCCAAGCCTCACCCTGATCTAGTTGTCCAGATTCCAGTCATACTAGACTTCTCTTGGTTTCTCAAATGCCATTTCCCATATTGCCATCCTCCATTTTTCTGTTTTTACTCAAATACATGTTTATATTTTAAATGAAATATTTCAGAAGGGCTTAAAATGTAGGAAAAATGTCTTTGCCCCACTTTCACTCTATCTCCAATCTTACTACGAAGAGGCAACCACTTTTAACAATTTTAGCTATTTCTTCCAGTAGTTACCTCTACCAGATACAGTTATCTTTAAATGTTTGTACTCCATTTCTTGATTTACCAATTAGATATACTCTGTTGATTACATGCATGTGTTATTTCTTGGTATTAAAATTTTGCTACTTGTTGACTTCCACTGTAAAATCGGATTTTTAGCGTACTTTGCTCCCCACTCTCCACACACCATCATTTGAGATAATACTGCGATGATTCTGGGCAAACTGTTTAAACATGTGTAATAGGGATAGCTAAAAATGCCAGAACTTCATATTATTTGAAAATTGTGAAATATAAGCAAAATGATGTGTGCCCATTCAAGAGTATGTGCTCTATAAATTTAAGGTCTATTGCTATCTTATAGTAAGATACTATCTCACTATTAGCAGGGTAAGCTGTTTTTCCATCAAAGGTAATGCACTGGATGATATGGCTATTCTCTCCTTGTCCTCCTTGTCCCTCATATACGAGTCAGCTTTTTGGTTAGAGATATAGTGCACGGATCTATGATTCTCCCTGACAGGTGATGATCAATTCACTAAATGAAATGTAATAAACAAATGATTTCAGCTTCCTTGTGTTCTAACCCAAACAATGAAGACTATGCTGTTTGGACACATGCTGTTCATGTGTGTAACTGTATATGAAGTTTTAATATAAATATTTTATGTTTCCTCCTAGGCATCTAAATTATGTTAATAGCAAGTTACCAGGCCACATCATTCAGAAGATACAGGAAATTAATATTCCTGAGAAGAGAGGAAATTATATACTACTTGAGAGTGTGAAGCAGGCTGCTCCTAATGAAAAATAACTTTTGATAACATAGTACTACCACCTTCAAAGTTTTTGGTAAATATTAAGCTTTCTTTTCACACCTTTAAAGGCTTAACGCACCATACAGGTAATTTGTTGGCCCTGTGCAACTTCAAAAATGCTAGGATTCTACCATCAGCTAGGATTCAGTTCTAGTCCCAGCTCTTTGCCAAACGGGCTGTATGTCCTCAGGCATGATATTCAGGATGGCATGGATCCTTTCTTCATGTGTAAATAATCCCAACCATTCTTTCACTCTTGATTTCCCCTTGCTCTCACAGAATCAAAAGTAAATAAATCAAAAGTAATTTATTATTTTAAACAATTTAAATATATATTTAATACTAATATAAACATTCTTTGATCTGGGTGCCAGAATTTAGTCTAAATACCCATTAACTACATTGAAATCTTATCTCTAAAAGTATTATTTTTATCAAGAAATATAGTACTTAAAAGTAAATGTACTTTTAATTTAATGTAAATTAAAATTTAATGTACATGTACTTTTCTTTCATCTCAAATTGTCAGACAATGCAGGACTACCATCTAAACCAGATTTTTTTAACCTTTAGATTTAAAACTTTAATGAAGAGCCTTGTTGGGTGGGGGGTGATGCATAGAATCTTGCCTTTTTTAATACATCAACTGATCAACATCTCATCTGTAAGATAAACCGATTTTTGTAAAATATTTCATTATTTGCCATATTGTTTGGTCATAAAAAGTGAGCCTCACTGTAATGCAGCAACTCCATTCTTCTACCATGTAGAGGGATGTTTTAATAAACTAAGTTAGAAATTAAAATGATTTCAAGATAGAAAAGAAAAAAGGCTTTCACATTCTACCCAGAATTAACATAATATATTTATGGGGTAAGATTTATGTATGTTCTGCATGTTTTGATTTTATTGTGCCTTGGTTCAAATCCTAGCTTTTACCATGATCTTGCTCAGTGGACTCTAGGCAAGCCATATTAATTGGGGGTCGGCCGGGCGCGGTGGCTCACGCCTGTAATCCTAGCACTCTGGGAGGCCGAGGCGGGCGGATCGTTCTGAGCTCAGGAGTTCGAGACCAGCCTGAGCAACAGCGAGACCCCGTCTCTACCAAAAAAGATAGAAAGAAATTAACTGGACAGCTAAGAATATATATAGAAAAAATTAGCCGGGCATGGTGGCGCATGCCTGTAGTCCCAGCTACTCGGTAGGCTGAGACAGTAGGATCACTTGAGCCCAGGAGTTTGAGGTTGCTGTGAGCTAGGCTGACGCCACGGCACTCGCCCCAGGCAAGAGAGTGAGACTCTGTCTCAAAAAAAAAAAAAAAATTTGGGGTCAGTGGTCTCACTTCAAATGTGGTGAGGATAAAATGAAATTAAAAGTATTCTAAAAAAATACAAAATTAATATACCAAATATTGGGGCTGTGGCTAATTATTTAAGTGCCTGCGTGGGGACAATGGGCTAAGGGCCTATTCTATACTGTTTTATTCCATGAATTTCTCTCTGAACCCCATCCTGTCTTTCACAGAGCCAAAGGACCAAGGCTACCTATGTATTGGTCCACATAATTTATCTCAACCGAAAATAACCGTGTTAATCTATCTCAGGTTTTGTTTTCAATCAGACCATGTATCTGTCATTAAAGAAAGACTCAGACATATTCTCCTTTTATGTTCACTATGAAGCTTTTTCTCTCGTGAGGCGACATCAAGAACAGAAACCTATCTGAAAGATATGGATGCATGAGAGATTGGAACCACTGCTCTGATACGTCTTTCCAAGCCTACAGGTGGGAATTACTCATCCTGGTGGTGACTGTGCGATGAAGTCCGCAGCTCTCAAAGGCACACAGCATGACATGCACTCTCCGTGAGGCGTCATTCCTTAAGAGGCTACTTGCTACTAAAGCGCCTGGAAATGTCAGGCGCTTGAGTATGGAATGGGCAATCTCTAGTCACAAGTCTCGGTAGTGTTACTACTGTAACAGACTCAGGAAACTGACTACGGGGGTGGTGCCGGCTTTCAAAGGAGTACTCAGAATGGCTACACAGTGCCAGAGTGCTCTCTGACACAGAAGGCTGCGATGGCCTTGGCTCTGGTCGTGTGGGCTTTTCCTCAGGGAAGGGTGAAACAGAAGTAGTTCTGCGAGATGCCAAAATAATACCCCTTATGGCCACGCAGGTCTGCAACATGCAGCACTCGGACAGTCTCTACCAATCCCCTCCCTTACGAGAGCGCGCGCGCCCGTGGGGGCCCATTACCATCCTGCAGGATGAGGGTGGGCTGCACCGCCTGTACCCGGAACTGCCTGGCCCTCCAGCCCGGGCTGGGGGCCCGCACCACCTCGCTATCGGACAGCCAGGTCACGGTCTCAAAGTTGTCCCCGCGAGCCAGCGCCTCAGCCTCGGCGTGGTGCACGGCGACTCGGTCGAACTGGTAGAGGCCGCCGGAGTGGTCGAAGTGCACGTGGGTGGCCACGGCCAGCAGCGGCCGGCGCGCCGCATCCTCTTTGGCCCCGCAGTCCTGCAAGAGGCCGGAGGAGTACAGGTACTCCGGGAGGCTGCGTAGCCCCAGGCCTGTATCAATCACCACGTCCTGCTCCGAACCACGCACCAGCCAGATGTTGGCGCGGTTGCCAGATTCGTAGAAGCGTTCTTGAATCCAGAAGATGCCATCGCCCAGAGACTTGTGGGCGTACCATTCGAGCGCCGACATGCTGCGCACAGTGCGGCCGGGCGGGGTGGGTGTGGGCGTGTGTGTCTCCCACAGGCTGTCCAGACACTGGGCGCTGCGGCGGTGTGGAGCGGTGTGCCCGCAGCCAGGGAGGAGGCGCAGAGCGAGGACGGGGCGGAGGATGCGGGGAGTCGCGGGGGAGGAATTTGAGGAGGAAGGACGCGTACAGACGTTAGCTGGAGCGTCCCGGAGTATCGCAGCCTCTGCAGCCGCAGCACGGGGGTGCGTTAGCGCAGGGGCCACTGCGGCAGAATGGAGACCCAGAAGGCGACACTTTGCCCACCCTGGGGGTCTGACTGCAGAGGCCCGTATAGAGGCGTGGGAAGCGGTAGGCCCGCCCACCCACTGGCTCGCCGCAGCGCGTACCCCCTGCCGGAGCGGAAAGAGTCGCCCAAGCCAGTTGGACGAAGACTACGGCGCCTGCCAAGGGCTAAAAAGCTCTTTGCCGAGGGGGTGGGGCTAGCCGGGGACTGGGCGGGGCTAACAAGTGGGGATCTGAACGCTGCTCTGGAGCCGCGTGGAGGGCGGTGCGCGCTACTCCCGAGGAGGAACCGGCTGCACCGGAGTGCGGCGTCCTCTGCCAGCACCACTTCCTTGCCGGCCGGCACGTGGGCTGCACAGTTTTGCCCAAGCCACGAGACTAAGTGAGCAGGTAACAGAGGAAGCAATGAGGACTTGGGAGGGGGTAGAGAGGGTAGAGAGGAATCAAAGGGGCACATGGAGAAAGTGGGGGGAGGTCAGGGGTAGAGATTCAATAAAGAGCCTCTGGATTTAGGGGCGTTGGGAGATAACTTTACCTCCCCTTCTGCTCCCTTTAAAATCTGTTTAAATCTTCGTTTCCAGATCCTGCTTAGTTTCTACTTTCTGGGACTGTTTGCAATGAGTTAGAAGCGAATTTATGGTCTTACTGATAGTCGGTGAGTTACCAAATGCGGTGACTATATGATTTGTTTAGGCACTAATCATTGCCGCGTATTGCAGCGAAGGACACACCATTCAATACCTGTTTTCTTAACTGTTGGCACTTTACTCTGTATGGTAGGGAAGGGGGTTGTTAATATGGTTTGTCTTTTTTCTAACAAATAAAATTCTATATCTGTCCTCCATTTTTTTGGTTAGTTTGTCCACTCTTGGAAGAGGGTAAAGAAGAAAGTTGGCAGAAAGGCTCAACTAAGGAAAGGCGGAGCATCTTGTGAGGAGGATGAGAAAAGTGAATAATGACTGGGTGTGGCCCCTCCAGCCACGTAACTCATCCCCCCATTAGCATCAGGTCCCTGTACCTACTCCCCACCTCCCAGCTATGGAAGCATCTATCTGGGCTTTAGAAATTCCCTTGAGAACTTGACTAACCTCCCTACTTGGCCACAAAAAATTATAAAGAGAACCATGAGACAGCATTATACAAGATAATTATGAAAACCCTTATTGTGGCAACTACTAATAAGTCTTCATGGAAGAGGAAATAGACTCTTCTCCATCCTCCTAAAGTCTTTGATGGGGATGTGGCTTCTCTGAATATTTTGCTAACCTAGGTAGAGGTTATTCAGTTATTCAGTTGGGGGCTATCCTTATTCACAAGTCCCCAAGATACGTGATGTGTGAAAAACAGAATTGTGTAAAAAAGTCATGATCTTGATCCTCAAGAGTTTGAGGGATAAAAGTGTGCAAACACTTGCCCCATAAAGCACTATGGGATATATATATATATATATATATGTATATGCCACAGAGGTAGTAAAAATCATGAACAATAAGAATACAGATGGAAGGGATTGTTGATGAGTGGCATTTGAGTTGGCATTAAAAGACCACTTGTAGGGCAGTCTCAGCAGAGAAATACAATGTTCTCTGTAGTTTGGGTATTTTTCCTCCAGCAAGAAGAGAACCACTAGAGGTGAAATGGAGTGATATCCTTGCTAGGCCATGAGCTCAGCAATAATTGTCCCAGTGATCACTGGACTTTTGCCAGGCTCTGGTTAGTGATGGGGCATAAAAAGGTGAATAAGTCCCCAAGGAGGCCTTCACACTGACAGGTCCCTCTGCCTGTAGTCCACATCCCCTGCATATTCTTTTCCACTTCTCTGCCTGGCTCTTTCCCTCACTTTTGTCAGATTTGTGCACGAGTATTACTGAATTAGAGAGGACGTCTTCAACCATCCTTTCCACAATAGCACCTGCCTTATTGTTGTGCATATTGCCTACCACTTCCTGACATTTTCTATGAAGTATATTTTGTCCATTTCCCATCGGAGACTATGAGCTGGATGAGAGAAGAGATTTTGTTTTGCTCATTACTGTATTCCCAATGCAGAGAAGATGACCTGGCACAAAGGGTGCTTAATAAGTACTTGAATAGATGATTGAAGAGCCTCCCCGGGGAGACAGAGAAGAGCTGAGAGTTACAACATGATTGTAAAGAAAAAGCTGTAAAAGCAATGTGGTACTTGGGAAACACAGAAAAGGGAGAGGCCTACCTCCATCTAGCGTGGAAGAAATGGCCATGGAGAAGGTGTCATTTGCATGGTGTCTTAAAAGATACTAGGGCTTGCTTAGATGAATGCGGCAGGAAGGGCACTTCAGGCAGAAGGAACAATGCATGCCGGGGCAAGTGTGGCGCTACAGTGTGGGATGCATGTGGTGCAAGGCAGAAAGTTAGACTCCAAGCTCTAGTTAAGGAGAGTGACATGTTAAGATTTGTATTCTGGAAAGATGACTGGAGGGTGGATTGAAAGGGGGAGTCTGGCCATAGGAAGTTTATTTTTTTTATTTCAGAGGTCCAGGTGACAAATGTAAGGGTCAGAACTGAAGCAGAGGGGAAGGAAGGGGAACACGGAGAGAGAACAGAACTGATAGTCTTTTACTGCTAGCTAAGGGGATCAAAGGATATAGAGATGGGTCAGAATGACTGTTAGGCTCCTGACTGGGGCAACTGAGGAGTCACTGATCAGGAAAGATCCCGTGACCTGACTTTCACTGCCTCTCTTATTGTTCTGGAGTGAAACCTGGGCTTTGTTTTTTTTTTTTTTTTTAAAGCTCTCCTGATGCTTCCAACGTGCAGCCATGTCTTAAATTTTATAGTTCAGGAAGTTTAAAAAAGAAACACAAAAAAACTTTGATAGCAGGCTGACTGAATTGTACTTCTGTGGGTAGATTTGCTCATCAAATCACAGTGCATACATAAATAAATAGGGAAAGCTTAACATTAACACATTGACTGCCACACTAGAAAAAAAAATGTTTTCCTTGGGGTCACAGTGTTTCATTACAAAAATAGAATAAAAACTTGGAAAACAAAATGATCCTTTCTAATTTAATTAAAAACTTGTTATTTTTATTGTTTTCTGTGTGTGAGTTATATGTAATTGGAAAAATACTTCATGTGGCTCCCAAGGTGAAGAGACGTGTCAGTCACATATGCTTCATTAGGCCTTGAGCTCAAAACTAGCGCGAGTTAAATACAACTCAAATGGCAGTTAATGTGTTAATTGTGGAGCCACTGCTATATAGAAAGCACTGTGCAAGGCAGTGAGGAATACAAATGCTACTGTTAACATAGTTGAAAACACCAACAAACAAAAAACATAAGTGAAACTCCTCCTCTTTGGGTACAGGGGATTGTAGTCATGATAACCAAACTTAAAGAGTTTAGGTTTGTAGGCTAGAATGCCATGTAATTATTAAGGGTGTCTCAGGAGCTAGGATTCTGTCAGGGTCAGTACATTCACTAAAACAATTTATATACCCATAGATTGCTGATAAAAATGGAAATTTAGAGTCAGCAGAGTTTGATCTTTCTCAAGGGCTATTCCGTCGAGCAATGCTAGCTGATATACTCTCTTTTTAGGGTGAGTTTTCTAAAGTTTCTCAGGCCCACCTGCAAAGATTCTGTTGTAGGTTTGAGGGCTTGAAGAATGCTTGGGACTCCATGTTTAACGAGTCCTCCAGTTAATTCTCATGATCAGGCAAGTCTGCTTTACCTAGAACTGTTCTTAAGTTTTAGTTAATGGCAAATCCTGGAACTGGAATTCAGCCCAGTGGTCTTGCCCATGCCTACTGGGCTCCTGCAGTTGTTTCTTGGAGTGAAAGTGTGAACCTTTCTTCTCAGCAGTTTTCATACTTGGTAGATGGGCTTTCTCTGAGCTCAACATATGCTTTAGTGACTCAGCAATTGAAATCAGGCCATTTGGATATTTTCCCTGTCTTTTAGTGTGGATAGATGGAATAAGCTTGGCTATTAAAATAAGTATCATTCCTGTAGGTAACTAGTGGATGAGGGAAATTGATCACTGGTAGAATTCCAATTAATAAAACAGAAAGAATGGTAAAATTTATATATCACCATTTTATAATCCATGATGGAATAATGGATCTAGGCAACAATCGTTGACTGCTAAAATCATTAAGTGAAAACTGAGGGCCACTTTATGCTAAATGAAACAGACCGATAGCACCTGAACCCACTGACCAGCCTGATCACCAAGAGGGAGACTTCATGTGCATCTTGATGTGATGCAGTAGGAAAAAGAACGTCCTCTTTTATTATTCTTGCAAAAAAACCAAAAAAAAAAAAAAAAAAAAATCTGAGTAAGCCTCTAGTTCACCTATTTATTGAAACTACATATGGTGAACAGAGCAATATGTTGAACCACATCTCAGGTATACAGTCATTCAAATCCAGAATATGGGAAATTGTACAACCTTGCTACTCAAAGTGTGGTCTGCAAATCAGCAGCTTCAGTACCTCCTGAGAGCTTGAAAGAAATGCAGATTTTTAGGCCCCATGAAGGACAACTGAATTAGAATCTGCATTTTAACAACATTCCTAGGTAATTCACTGTACCTTAAAATTTGGGAAGCATCCTACGGGACAGTGACCTAGTTTCTTCCACAAATTGTTAGAAAAAAAGGGAGGGGAATTACTACAGTTTAAAAGAGGTTTAAAAGACATGTCAGTCAAATGTCATTTGTGGATTTTGTTTGTATATTAACTTGAACAAACTCACTGTAAAAACACTTATGTGATAACTGAGGAAATTTGAACACTGGATGTTAAGATGGTAGTAAAGAATTGTTAAGATTTTAGATGTAATGTTATTGTGATTTTTTTTTTTAACCCCTTAACTCTTGGTGAAGATACATACTGAAGAGTTAACCTGAGGCTTGGGAGCAGGAGAGTATGGAGAAAGTAAGATTAGTCATATATTGATAATTGTTGAAGCTAAGTGGTGGGTACTTGGGGGTTTATTATATTGTTCTTTCTACTTTTGTATGTATTAAGTATAGTAAAAGTAAGTGTTAGGTTTCAGTCTGAAACTGTCAGTTCTTGGCACGCTTATAGCCGAAGAATGACCAGACATGCTAAAGTTAGGCAAGCACGAAAATGAGGTTTATTGAGGAGAGAAAGATAGGATTATAGAGCAAGAGCAAGATACAGGTTTACAGAGCATGGTATATACATCATGGATGATGACCAGATCCACTGTTGCAGCAGGGTAGGCAAAAGGAAGAGCAAAAAGGGAGAGCTTGGCTATGGTCTGCGTCCTGTTTTATTGCGTCTGGATAGGGACCTCCCTTGTAGTTCAGAGGTCACCATGGAACCACTTTGATTAGACAGTTGGGAGTCACATGACCTGAGCCTTAACTACGTATGTGGGTTCTAGGTCACTTTCCTGACTTTATGGTACCCATGTGGCTTGGCCTGTGGGCTAGAGAGTCCTCTGCATTCTTTTGCAGTTGGCGCACGAAGTTCTGATTGGCAGATTCGTAGGGTATTTATTCCCTCCTCCCCCAGGTATAGAGGATCAGGGTTGGGCAGGAGCAAGATGGGGGCGACAGAACCTACTTTCGTCCCTAGGAGACCCGGAATCCCTCACTGTCTACCTAAGTATAAGAAAAAAAGGCATAGAGTTGTAGTTTAAAATGGTAGCATTAAAGATAGTAAAATCAACTTTTAATGTTCAAGCAGTTATAAAGGAAAATTTTCAAATATGGAGGCATGTAAGGATGAATTTACAAAATGTATAATGTAAAATCATATCTGAAAATATCCTCAGTTTCATAGCCGTTATATCAAATCAAATGCCATCCTACTTGAGTAATTCATAGAAAAGTGGAAACAATATTCCATCACAGAGAAATATTGAATATATGATTTGATTCTGTGTGTGTAACTGGAGCCTTAACTGTAGAAGGCCATTAAAATTGCCAGTCATTGGACCTTTAAGAGTGGCACTGCTCTTCCATGCAAATGAGTTAGAGTTGGGACTGTCACATCCTGAGTGCTACATAGATTTACAGCAGTTGTAGTTATCTCACCTTTGAGGTAAATTTCTTTAAGTTGCTGAGGATAATTTGTATAATTTTAAACTCCAAAGATGGGATTTATGAAGCCCCTGATTCTACATGTGTGTTTTAACCCAACTCCTCCCACTTTGTAGCTAAGCCTTCCACCAGAGCCGTTCTCCCAATACTCTCAGCACTCCCTGCATGTTAGAATCACCTGGGAAGTTTTTAAAAGGACTCTTGCCCAATCCTCACCCCAAGAGATCTCAACTTGACAATTTGGTTCAGTTCAGCGATTCACAAACTTTAGCATGCATCGGAATTACTGGAGGGCTTCTTAACACTTTGACTACCACACTAGAAAAAATTTTTTTTTCCCCGGGGCCATGGTGTTTTATTAAAACAAAATGATCCTTTCTAATTTGTTATTTTTTATTGTTTTATGTGCCGTGAGTTGTAGGCAATGCAATCCACGTTTTTAGAATTAAATTGTCCATCTTAATTGTAACAATAAGAACGTCAACAAGTAAGATTTTCATAAACCTACGGAAGGGTTTTGCTTCACGCGGCCCCAGGCTCCAAACTAGCCTGAGTTAAATACAACTTACATGGCAGTCAGTGTGTTAAGACACAAATTGCTGGGCCTACTCCCAGAGTTTATGTTTCTTTAGGTCTGTGGTGAGGCCCAACAATTTGCATTCTACCAAGTTCCAGGTGATGCTGCTGCAGACAGCACTCTTTTCCCTTCCCTTTCCCTTTCCCTATTCTTATCCCTTTCCCTTTCCCTTCCCTTTGTTCTGTCTGTCGCCCAGGCTGGAGTATAGTGGCACTGTCATAGCTCACAGCAGCCTTGAACTCCTGGGCTCAAGTGATCCTCCTCCCTCAGCCTCCCAAGCAGCTAGGACTTCAGACAGGCATTGCCTGGCTAATTTTTTTCACTTCCTTTTTTTCTTTTTTAAAGCGATGGTGTCTCCATATGTTGCCCGGGCTGGTTTCAAACTCCTGCCCTCAAGTGATCCTCCCATCTCAGTCTCCTGAGTAGCAGATAGCACTCTTTGAGAACCACATTTTGAAAACCACTATCGTTTTTTTAAGCTACGCAAGTGATTCTAATGGCAGCCAGAGGTGAGAACTGCTTGCTTTGTAGCATTGGCCCTGTGATAAAGTGAGCTGGGATTTTTCAGGCCTTTTTTTTTTTTCAGTACTATATGTATTAAAATTGTACAGTCAAAAAGATACAAAGAAGTAGCCCCTTGTTCTTAGGAGGTGTTCCTTCACTATTAACGTGGCAAAATCGAGAAGAGTAACATTAGTGACCTTTTTATCCTGGCGAGAAACCCTGGTGAAGAGCACAGTGGCATGTGCAGTGCTGTGGCTGTGTAATTCTGAAAGGAGGGCAAGTGACTAGATTGAGAAATGAGACTGAGCTGGGGGCTGAAATCAAAAGCATGCCTCTGACTCTGCTCAGGTGGTCCAGAGGATATGTCATTGCTGTCAGGCTCACGGGGTTAAATGAGGCTCAATACTACCAGCTGGAAAAGAAGTGTAAAGAATGTGCATTATAATCATCACTGCAATTGAAGGTGGAGTTCTATTGAAAGAATCCTAGTGTAGGGATCCCTGTTAATACACTGCCAGCTCAGCTCTCATATTATAGTGCAATCATGGTTCAGACCATTCAGACGCTCAGTACAAGACTTGGGTCTGTGATACTGTCCCCAAAGTTGAAGGACAGGTGTAGGTGTACCTTACCTTTAAGAGGAAAGGACATTGGACTAGATCTCAAGGATCCTTTCTAACACTCATATTCTAGAATAAATTATTTAAAGTTTTACAGTATGTATGACTAATAGTTTTCAATTTGTTATGAAAAAGCAAGATGACCTTTCGTCATCAGCCAGCCTTTTCTTGTCCACACTTTTTATGTGCATCTGAGATCCTGTTGCCAAACCACAGAGCTGTAGAGAGAATTGCATCAGTTGGCTGTGCAGCAGCCGGGGCAGCATCTCAAAGGAGACCCAGGGCCAGCCCTCCACCCGGGACCTGGGGGAGGGTGTACGGGCCATCGTCATCCCCCCCTGTCAAATGTGGCTGGATATGAGGGCTTCAGCAAATAGTCACATGTTTATTTCTTCACGTGTTTTGCTTTCCAAAATTATTTTAAATCGGTGATGCTACTTAAGGGGTGGAGTTTTATATTTTGCTTTAAAATGTTGGTTTCCTTTTTTATATGATTCAATAAAGCTTAGTCATTAATAATGTCTTTCAGAATTTGCCCGCTCTTCTAGTGTAACTAGTTCCGATGGCTGGGAATAAAGGAAGAGGACGTGCTGCTTATACCTTCAATATCGAGGCTGTTGGATTTAGCAGAGGTGAAAAGTTACCTGATGTAGTATTGAAACCACCCCCACTGTTTCCTGTAAGTACGGTGACATCTGAATTCTCACAGTGTGTTTTCCATGTTTCAGAGAAAATTAAAATTCTATATAGGACTGGAATATGTAATATCATTATGATGTCCTCAAGTATAGAAAGTAAAAGAGAGTGTGTTTCACTTACCTTTAATTTAAATATTTCCACTGTTCTTCCCTGAAATTTTCCTTATTTTTAGACTACTTTCTTAAAATACAGAAAGCAAAGGTGTAGATGCCCTTCCTTGAATATACTCAGTACTGTGTGAACCGAGAAAGAATTCGTTTTCAATTCTTGCATTTTCTATTGCTGTTATTGATGTATCCCAATATCAAAATTACATTTGAAAAAGTCAAGTTAGGTTTTACAATAGCTCTGAGTTCCCACTCCACCATCCTTCACTTAATGATTTTTTTCTCATCTTGTAGCTATAGAATTTAATTTTGCTCCTTAGTATACCACTTGGCCTTTTTGTCCACTGGAATTTTTTTTTTTTTTTTTCTTATTTCCTTATTTTATCAACATCATTTTGAATTTTGTTACTGTTTCTCAAAATAGTATAAGCGTTTCTGCTACATTTAGTGTTGTTTTAAATTTAGTGAGTATACTGCAAGCATAATTGACATGATGTTTAATGTTTTTGCTTTATATTTAGCTTAAAATGTAAGCTTACATTTCCAGATGTGCATGTGCTACAGTATAAAAATGAAAAATCATAAATAACCAGATACCCATCCCTTCAGGAATCCTTTCCCCATTTCAAAAGGAAAAGTTCTTTGTTGAAAGGTTTATGTCAGCGGAGGACCCTGGACAAATGTATCTGGGGATCTAGCATCTCACTTAGGGAGTCTCTGCCTTTTGCTCTTGGTATTTCACCTTTGTGATATTTGGTACAGCCTAAAAACAAAGACATACCTCAGGTCTAAGCATACTGTTACTTTACAGTGATTTCTTTTAAAACACCTCTTCTCTATGTATGAGGCGATTACTTCTAACTGCTGGAAATGTTAGTACATAGTGTTTTTTTAATGCTTGGAATAAAATTAAAATTCCTTACTCTTGGCTAAGAGGCTCTGTCTGATCTGGCCTTTCTGTTGTCTCTCTGACTCTTCCCCTTCCACTGGCCTTCTCATTCCCCAGCTATGCTGGCCTCCTTGTTCCCTCAGACCTTTGCCCCTACTGGTTCCCAGCTGGAACCATCTGTTCTCTGTCTGCATGGATGGCTTCCTGATTTTTTCCAGATCTCTGTTAAAATGTGACTTTCTTAAAAGGCCGTGCTTGCCTACCCTGTGTAGCTCAGCCACCTCCGTCCTCCACGCACTGTGTCAGTCACTCTTTCTCTACCTGCCTTCATTGTCTTCGCGTCACTAATCACTACCTGAAATTATATATCACCTCGTTTGTTTACTTATTTGCTGTGTGTTTGTCCCCTAGAATGTAAGTTCCATGCAGGCAGGGACTTTGACCATTTCATCATGAGTATCTCCTGTTACCTAACCATGTCTGGGTTGTAGTAGGTACTCAATAAATCAATAGATTATTGTAGCATGAACGGATACATTCTGAGTCTAATTTTACAAATATACCTCATCCTTATCCTCTGAAACCAGCAATATCTTTACCATGTGCCCTGGAGACCCACTTTTTAATAATATACTGTTTATATGTATGCATATACACACACGTGTATGTATACATGCATGTGTATAATTTTAAAAATTAAAATGTAGCTTCAAGTTCTTGCTTTGCCATTTACTCATATAGGATTACAAATTGTTTACTTCTCAATTTATTCACTGTAAAAGGAGAAATATTGGTAGTACTTTAAATGAGATAGTGGATGTTGAATATTGAGTACATCCTGGTCATAGTAATCACTTGCTAAATGATAGCGGCTGCTATTTTTTTTTTTTTATGCTACAGCTCCCACCAATAACACCAACACTAGTTGAGGTTAATAGGAAACTAAAGCAGTTGCTCTCATGTGCGTGCCTTGATTTTTAAGAATATCTTAAAAGTAAGACCATATGGAATTACATTAGTCAACAGACTATATGGCAAAGTGATTATTAGTGTAGTTTTGGGGGCCAATAGGAAAATTGTGCATATTTTCTACCTCTAAAGTGAGAGCAAAGCAGGAAATGGGCTAAAGTTTACAGATTACAGAAGCTCAACATCTTTTAAGTTGACTGTAAAATTTAATGCCTGTAAAACATAGTATTTCAATAAAGTGACATTTTCTAGAATGTAGATGAAAGGGATATTAAAATATTTAATTTATTTAAAAGAACCTTTGTCTCTAATTTAAACAGGATACAGATTATAAGCCATTGCCACTAAAAACAGGAGAAGGTGAAGATTACATGCTGGCCTTGAAACAGGAGTTGAGAGAAACAATGAAAAGAATGCCTTATTTTATTGAAACACCTGAAGAAAAACAAGGTGTGTATTGGACTCTTTGATTATGTGGTTTAGTTTATTCAGATGTTTAAGCATAAGTTAAGTGATCATTGAATATTGATTGATTTGATCCAATCAGAATTGATCAACTATCTTGAAAAACGTATTTATGTTGATTTAACAGAAAAAATGTTTTAAACTTTGTGGTATTTTATTTTTAAAACTGAATTTCACAATAGAAGTTTTATATGTGTAGTGAAAATTATGAAAAACAGGAATATTTTTAAAAAGTAAAAATTACCCATGCTGTATCTAAAGAATGACTAATATTTTATTGTATATTCTAGATTTTTTTCCTTTGTGTGTATTCTCTGTACAAAATTGAAGTCATATTATTTTGTATCTTCATTTTTTTCTCTATGGCATATTAGCATTTTCACATACCCTTATTATTCTTGGAAAATACAAGTTTTAACTGTTGTTTCACTGTATGGATATAACATTATTAATTATAACTAATTCCCTGCTATTAGGCTTAAGATTATTTCCCATTTTTTGCTCATATATATAATGCTATGATTACTATCATTATACGTACATCTTTATGCACATCTCTGATTGTTTAATATTTAGGTTAAACTTTTTTAAAGCCTTGACTTTTTTGGTTTACCATATATGTATTTGATATGATATGAAATATAAAATATAAAATATATATTCATTGGTGACATATATAAATATAATATATATATTGAGAAATTATAGTTGGAGAAGGCTTGGCAGTCTCAGACTGGAAGTGGGAAGTGGTTTTATAGGAAGGGAAACTATTCCTAAGTAGCTGTTTAGAACAGTAGAACTATATTGATTTTCAGTTTCTGCCCTTGAGTGTTGAAATTAAAGAGATCAATATCATCTTTGAGTTCTCAAAACAACATCATTAAAACATGAGAAATTCATATAGTATCATCTCATTCCATTAGTACTAAAAATGCATTTCAATTCCATTTTTCTCTCTCTAAAAGACTTAGAATTGGCAGAGTCAAAAAAGGGAGTCTTATATAGTGATCTTACCTGTTATTATGATTGTAAGAAGCATTTTATACAAGTTCATTTAATTTTACAAACATAGCTCCTTGAGGTTATATAATGGTTTGATAAGAGATATTTTATCTCAAAAATACTGAATTTTTAAAATTACGTTGCATGCTTTCATCTATTTGAGTTTAAAAATGAAATTAAAGCTGTCATTTTAAAGATTTTTAAAAAGATCGAATAAACTAATAAATATTGTTACTAGAAAAAATAATAGTGCAGGGTATACTTTAGTCCTTTTAAAATTGGTCTCTTCTCTAGATTATGGGACAGATTTACTTATCTGAATTGGCTGTTATTAAAGCATATGTCTAATTTAAAAGTGTATCAAGTCATTAAAGCATTTATGTGAGTCTTTTAGACAGTGACATTAAGAACATAATTTTGTTGTTGATTTGTGGGAGTAGTTGCCTTGGACTTGGATTAAGGGGGTACTTTATCTTTGATAACTATGCAATAAAGTATTTAGAAATATAAGGGATCTTTTGCTTTTGTTTCATTCGGGAGAAAACTCTTGCATAGCATTCTCTAAATGATACAAATAAATTTTCCTTGAAATCTTCATTTTTATCTCTCTTTCCTGAGGCAGTGTATTAAAAAAAAAACTAATGTTGAAAATACAGGTTTTTAATAAAATATATACATTTATATGTGCATATACAGGTTCATATGTGTATGTATACATATATATATACACACATACATATTTACATAATATATACACTATGAATGAAAAACAGTTGTCCAGACTGAACAGAAAGAAGTACCCCAAAATCAGAGGGAACCATATTCCAAATAGAGGTGTTGCGTGACTGCACCTTCACCAGCCTTCTCCTGTCACTTGTCACTTGTGTGCTTTAGGAAAGAGAGATTTGTGGATTACTGTGAAGAACTAAGTCACTAGAGACCAGGACAAACAATTAGGGTGGGAGATCTCAAGACTTCCTGATAGTCAAGTGACTGGTGGCTCAGGGCATTGAGATCTGTCATAGAATAAACGTATTTCATGTTGTGATGTCTTCAAAGTTTGTTGATAATATTTTCAGGTAGAATTATAGACATTATGAGTCTTTTCTTTGTAATGACTTTATTATTTTATAACAAAGCAAAAACACCTGTGAATGTTATTTTAATGAATTTTAGCCACGAGAGAATCATATAGAGAACGTAGAGTTTCCAGCTCAGGTTCCTGAAGCACAGGTAGAAACATGATGCTGAGAGTGGTGACGGTTCTCTGAGCCATTTTTGGAACTTCAAAAGCTTAATGGGAATTATACATTTACCTGCAATTTGGCCACAAGGGTCTGTTATTGAATAAATGGAGTTTGGCTTATTAATTCTCTCTATAGCATCGGGGTCCATGAGACCCAGTTTTAATTTTAGTTTTTGAGTTTCTTTTTGAGCAGTTCTTACTATTTGTACCTCCCTGCCCTTGTATGCAAGCGGCTTCCTGACCTGACTCTGGGCTTTTGTGAATATTCTCACAGGTGAGTCAGGTTGTCAGGTTCTGAGAACCATAATCGGGGTTTAGTCTTTGCTCACTCCCAGCCCATCACACCCAGCTGCTTCT
The DNA here is from genome assembly GCA_004363605.1 of Indri indri. Lineage (NCBI taxonomy): Eukaryota > Metazoa > Chordata > Mammalia > Primates > Indriidae > Indri > Indri indri. The sequence continues at coordinate 19,986 of RJWJ010026146.1, forward strand.
TGCCACCTTCTTAAGCTTATCATTCTCGTTGAACTTTTCAGTATGTCTCAGGAACACATGATGTACAAATGTAGGAAACTACCTGTGTGTGAAATGAAAGATGTTTCAGTTATCTTAAAGGAATAGCTTAAGTTCAGGTTTCTTCTTGATTTTCCTAACAAATTCTTTATTCTGTTTTTCTTCTAGATGTTGAAAGATATAGTAAAAGATATATGAAGGGCTACAAAGAAGAATGGATACCAGGTAATTACAAAACAAACAATATTAAAATACTTTTTAAAGACTGTCACCCTACCCCATATTTTTTTTAGGATAAGTTTTTTATTATATTTTCACCGTAGGAAAACCAAGTCTGGTTCTTTTCTTGTAATTAATTAGTAATGTAAATCTTTGGGAAAGCAAAGATGAAAAGATTTTTACAGTGTAACAAGGAAGAGTTTAAATGTTTTTGTGGAAGTTCTTAAAATACGTTTTTTATGGAAATAGGACTTGCTAAACCCTTTTAAGCTTTCTGGTTTCGTTAGCCACCATCACGATTTTAATTGGTAGTACCAAAAAACACTTATTTCTTTGCTCCTGAGGGATTTTAGAGCTTCTGAGGAGAAAGTAAAAAATCTGCTTTTAAGGATATTTTAAGCCAAGCTCATGGATCTTCCTTTCTTTCAAACAGACATGGACTATTTTTAGTTGTTAAGAGGCCTACCTAAGAGAGTTTTGTTTTCAACATTTTATCTTGGATATAGACAAGGTGAAAGGGGCTATAGAGATCTCATCCAGCTTATTCATTTTATAAATAAAAAACAGTAGTCATATTAGAACCCAGGTCTCCTCATTTTTTAATTAAGTTTCCTTTTATGTTTTTGTTTTTGGTGTTTTATAGAAACTGCCCTTATGTAAAAGCATAAATGGCATTAACAGTATTCTCTCTTTCACAGGTTGTAGTACTCTGTCTTTTCATTGTCGAAAGTGTGGGAACACCTGGGAACACTCTTAGTTCTTTCACTTTTTCTACTTCATTAATTTCCCAAATGATTCTCTTTACATACTCTCTCATAATCTTCCATGATCTTCAATAAGTAGTTTATAAAAACTGAAATATATTCAAAATAAAATTTATTAGTTCAGGTAAAATGACTGGAGATTTAAGTGTTTTGTACAAATGCACTGAAATTTCTTTAGTGAGCAGGCAGTATTTTTAATCTAATTTTACGTTGCTTCAATTTTCTGCTTAACTGCTTAAAAATTAGAAGAAAGTGAAAAATTAGAGGAATGCTTTGGGTAATACAGGCAAATTTATTGGAGGGAATTTATTTCTCCACAGGTACTTATATTTTTAATTTTGAAGTTTTCAGATAGTTATTAGAAATGTTTGTTTCATTTTGCCTGGGTTGGGATTGTGGTCCCATACATTAACTTTTGAAAAAAAAATTCTTATTACAAAAGAAATACATGTCAACTACAGAAAACTTACAAATACAAAGTAGTCAAATAAATACATAAATAAGAAAAACAGTTATAATCCTAACACCCATGAAGAATTACTGTAAGATTTTGTTCCTGACAAATTTGATAGCGCTATTTTAAAGCTATATTAATGAACCGATTTTCTTTATAAGAGAAAATATATCACTGTTATATTTTATTTTGTTATATTTCAGGCTGAATGTATACAGATACTAAGAAATTTTATTGTCATTGCCTGGACAACTGTCTTTGTGCTCTTTAAATAGTTATATCCAGTGCCACTGATTCCCAGAGAAAACTGCAATTTTTATATTTTTCCTTTATACACATAGATTGGAGAAGACTTCCAAGAGAGCTGATGCCAAGGAAAAAATGCAAAAAAGGTACATTGACTAATGTAATAGTAATTCAGGTAGGAAAAGGTTATTGCTTACATTCTACTAATATGGAATTGGCAACCTAAAGTTATCCTCACTGGTCTGAATGCTTTTTCTTAAAATATTTTGGCATTTTGATTATTTTGCTAAACCTTGCGGGTTTTCTGTTGTTCATTTTTGGGGTTTTTTGTTTGCTTGTTTAGTTGTTGTCCTTTCTTTAATTATGGAATTGCGGATGCTCTAGGAAAGACTTTTCAATTACATAGATCTTTTTATTTGCATATCTGCAAATTTTTTATGATTATGCTGGCCACATTCTAAGTTATTAATTAAAACATTTTAAAATTGGGAAACTGGTAAAATAAAGCTTTATTTTGTATAGAAAAATAGCAAAGTGAATGTTTACATTTTGTTTTTCTATAGTAATTCCATTCAGTAAATAGTTGAGTATCTACTGTTGCCAGACACCATGCTGAGAGGAATAAAACAGTGAACAAAGTGGGAATAATCCCTGCTCTCAGAGAGCTTGCAGCCACATGCAGTAAAAACATTAAGCAAGAACACACTTGTCCTCATTGGGAGGTCTAGGAGGGGTTCTTTGAGAACTGGAATGGAGTTGAGATTGGAAGATTACTAAGAATTTATTAAAATGAGGTGGGATGAGGGAAATTAGAGAAGACCAGGTTTGTCAGGAAAAATCATGAGCTCAGTTTAAAGGTATTTAGGATTCCTTTGAGATTTACAAATAGAAGTGTTGACCATGTTGTTGGATACTGGTAAAGGACCTCAAAATGGAGATGGTAGTCATCAGCAGAGATGTGATCATTGAAGCCGTGAGAAAGGGTGAGACTGTCTAGGGTGGAATTAGAGAATTAGAAGAAAGGAGGGCCCCAGCCTGAGCTTGGAGGAATGCCAATATTTAATGGGCTGGTAGAGGAGATTGAATCAGCAAAGAAAGGAAGTATTAAGAGAGAGGGAGGAGGAGAACCAGGAGAGTGGAGTTACACACAGAAGCAGGAGTATTCAGAAGGGAAGAATATTTCAGAAGGTGGTCAGCAGTGCTGCTGAGAGGTCAAGTAAGATGAAGATTGAAAAATATTAACTAATTTTTGACATGCCAATAGTTGGTTAACCTCGGTGAGAGCTTTTAAAAAGATTTGCAGAAGTAGAATCCAGATTGGAATGGGTTAAACAATAAACGGGAGCTTAGGAAATGGAGACAGCTAGCATAGATAAGTCTTTAGAGAATTTTGCTCTGAAGAATGAAGAGAGAAAAGGGGAAGTATCCAGAGAGGTTAAGAACAATTAGCAAGAAAAAATTCCCACTCCCCCTTTTAACAGCTTTATTGAGATATAATTGATATACAATAAAATGCACATATTTGAAGTACATATACAATTGAAGTTTGTACATATTTATTTAATGTGGAAGTATTTTTATCTTATTTTAAAGATATAGTATATAATAATATTGAGCTTGAATATAGAATATTTTGAGATATGACAGTTTATCTCTTTTATACCCTTGGTTCGTATTGGGCAAATACATTATTTTTGTAATAAAAATACATGTATATAAAATGATATTG